>QJNS01000302.1:0-35137 GCA_004154925.1 Monosporascus cannonballus
GGGGGGGGAGGGGGGCTCAACCGAACTATCTTACAGAAACCTGCATGGCGTGGGATTCTTCGTTCCTGTTTTAGAACAATCTATTTTGTGACGAAATATCGACATCGTACCAAACCCTACCACTATTAATGAATATATCCCCTTTGTTGACCTAGTCCAAGATCCTCCTTTGTTACTTCTCCTATCTTTGCTCAGGAACAAGGGTAACTGACATATATTCAGTGTTTCTAATCGAAAATGAAGCGCCATCGTAGGACAACCATACAACCAACATTCACCAGAGGTCCAACTTATAGATTCATTACCCGCTACCACCCGGGCTATTAACATTAGTTTCAATTCCTGTGTCCAGCTAGGCAAGTATTTCAGACGAGCAAACGTACGGACGCCATGTCGACATCCTCAGTATCAGGCCAGCGGTATGGTTCAACAGTAGCTTCGACCACGTCCTGTCCATCCAATAGTCCGACTAATTCTCTCACAGGTCATGCGGAATCGCTCGGCAATGAAGATAGTCGCAGGGCGTCAGCTGCTCCTGGACGCCGCCTCCCGATAGGTAAATGGACTACGCCTAGCTATTCTCTAGTGTATAAGAAGAGGGCTCAAAAGAATGCCTACAATGAATGGCGTCGAATTAGAAGGTGGAACATCCGAGAAACGGGCTTGTGTACGAAGTGCGGTATCGGCCAGCGAGAACCGAATCGTGCCCGCTGTTCGAGTTGTCGGATGCAAGACGCGTCGTGTGACTGCGATCCGTACAGCAACAGGTAGACGCGGGTTTGTGTTCCCAATGTGGGAATCCGCGTGAAGACGAGCAATTCAAATGTTATCTGAGATGCAGAGAGGTTAGGAGAGTACGGTGGCAACACCGACGACAGCAAGCAAGAGCTGAAGAGTCTTATGACACCAGTGGGCACCAGCCCGAAACAGACCCAGGTACACCCTCAGAGAGTAATCTGCTCGGCGGGACAACATCCGGATAAGGCCCGAAGGAAACAAGTTTGCGTCAGACGAACGCTGAGGGAACTCGGATATCCACTCATATCCCGGTTGATGGCCCACGGCGGCATTTGCAGCCCTGGAAACTTTTCGATAAGGAGTGATGTCTGCTTTTATCCAAAGCGTTCGTATAAAACATGGCAACATTGACGCGGACTATTGATAAGGTGTAACGAATCGATTTCAAAACGAAGAAGTGAATATAATAAATTTGGAATTACCAATATAAGCTCTATGCCATTACCTGTCGCTGTATGCCACATGCCTTAACCCCTATCTCGTTCAGTCATCATCAGCGTCATATCAAAGTATTGCCCGCAAACCCCCTTCCATCCACCATTTTGCAGTGCCTAGTACTATCATGGCCAGTATTTCGACTGCTCCAGCCCAAATTTGCGCCCATCCGTACCAGCCCCCACTAACACCCAGGATAGCACCAGCTGTCGGTGGTCCTGCTAGTGACGCAAAAGCGAGTACCCCACAAACCATCCCGAACCTCGTTCCTATTTTCCGTGGGTCACCTGTCAGGCTAGCCAATGCACCAACAACGGCACCCTGTGCCGCCCCATTAGTGAACCCGAAAGCCGCAGCCCACAAATACATCGCTAGGGCTGAGTTTACAGCTATCCAAGTAAACAGAACGACTGCAAAAGCGCCGACAGACAGAATGTACGCGTTCAAAGGACCAAGGTGGCTGTCCGCCAAATAGCCGGTAAGGACGCGAGAGACCGTGCCGGCGCCATTCGTGATGAGAAGCAAGGAAACGGTGGATGTGGTAGTAAATGCATTGAAAGGAAGTGTCATCGCGAATGTGTTCATCTATTAGGTTGTGTTAGAGACTTGCCGCCATATGCTTATGGAATGGGGGTGCTGCGTAGCTGAGATGCTGACTCACATAAAAGAAACCGAAATACAGCGCCCAGTAGAACAGGAACGTCCCGATCGTGAAGTAGAGAAAAGTTAACTCCTTGAATGCACCGACTTCGATTATCGGGCCTCGCGTCTTGGGTTTCGCAAACCGTGGTTTCAGAAGTAGGCTTTGGAGAATCAGCATTGCTAAGATAGCAAGCCCCAAGCACCTGACAGCCCAGGCGAACCCTATATAGGGCATCAGGTACTGAACCGTAGCTGGAAAAGCCATGCTCCCAGTTCCGGTTCCCGCAGTAGCTAGCGCCAGGGCAAGCGCTCTCCTCCTCTTGAAGTATGAACTGACAACCGCCATAGACGGCATCCAGATCAACCCGAGTCCCAAACCGGTGCACAGTCCCTGGGCAAGAAGAACTTCCCAGTACTGCTTCGCGATGCTTGTCAAAATCAAGCCTATCACGACCAATGTCGAGCCGGCTAGTATAGCCTCACGCGCAAAGCCAGCGTCCGTTAGACGTCCACCGACGACGCAGGCACAATTCAAGCAGAATACCTGGACCGAACCTATCCATGATATTTGCGCAGCCGGTAGGGCAAACGTTGACGTGTAGTATAGCTGGAAAACCCCGAAGGTGGCAGGGAGGCCAGACGAAACGGCGCTCCCGAGGTGTCCAGCTATCACTTGACGCCATGCAAGGAGACCTCCGTCTGGAATATAGCCGTCTTGTATATCGAGTTCATCTGGCGACGACCTGCCCGTCTCCGTAAAGGGAAGAACGCTCTCGCTGCAAGAATCAGGAGTAGCGGCTGTAACGACAACTGTGGGCTCCTTCTCAGTGATACCCATGTCAGTTTGGCGCAGAGTCTGCCAATGTAAAAGAAGACAAGCAATGTAGCAAGCCGAATAAAAGAAGCTAAGTTTTTGCGACGGTCTAATAGTCGTAAGTCTTTGAGGGCTGCTGGAAAACCCATCTTCAAACCGCTTATATGCAACATCATATACCACCAGGACCGGTCAGAAGCCCACATCCGACACGATGGGAATTACCTACAAGAAACTATCCACGATACCCTAGGTGTAGGGTCTGGCCCAGATTTGGTCCGCAATCTCCGTTAACGGATGTGCCATGGCCGTCCCTAATGATCAGGTGTGGAGTAAAGGTTGCGCGTGCAATCCTCAAAAAGAGAGTCTAATCCCCTGTATTCCGTGGTCTAGAGTGATCTATTCCGTCGGGAGCGGCACTTCCTCGAGCTCGGGAGCTTGCTCCGGACACGAAGCCGACTGCTTGTTGTCTTTCGAGTGTCACCGCTGGTCTGGAACTGCCGCGGGCACGGACTTCACGATGCTCCAGATGCTTATGTTTCGGCCCGTGCGTTTTCCCCTGGCAAGCGAATTACCGCCGACTGGAAACTTTTAAACCGCGGGACCGGATACATTGGCTAGCTTGCTACTGGATCGCCCCACAGAAGCTATCATGTTGGAATTATCTGGGCAAAAAGTATAGCTTCATGCATTGGCCTGCAAGTTCGAGACCGAAAATAATATCAATCATTTTTTTCCGAGCATTATAGACACAGGCAAGTTATCTTAAGGAAGCTGCTCATACCTGAAAGCGGGGATTTTAGAGTAACATTTACTATCTCCACGGGGCGGTTATGCCCGCATTTGTATCCCATGAACGACATGCATTGCAGTGGCAGTTAGCCAGGACTAAGTATGGAGGGTATCTGTGTCACTATATTACTACATGCTGACCGCTTCTAGTAATTATATCGGTTCATGGACATGTTTGCTAGTTGTCGAGCCGCTAGTCTGATTATCACGATATAGTCACGTAGCATCCGACGTCGGCAAGACTTAAAAACTGCTTAGTTGATACGAAAAATTACTGCACCGTTTTTGAACGTCCTGATGTGGCTTGTTTCATTCTCCTAGAACTATTTGTTTCCATGATCCATTTAATTTAGCGATTGAGATTCATGTCTACTTGTTCATAGAGCCCTTTTAGGCGTCCGGGTCCGTCTTGTCCAATAAGTGTCTAAGATAGAAGCTGATCATAGAGAAAAGTAATGTATAGGATGGACAGAGGTCCCGTAAGGAACATATTGATGTTGGTGTGAAAGTGTTATAACTGCCAACGAATAGGCAAATGTTGTTTGGTTCGCGAACTCCCTACCTAGGTAGCAATTGCTAAGTGGGAGGAAGTTTGTAGATGCGCACTACGGCCACGCAGGGCGGCTTGTGCACGTCACTGGCTAAAGAGTGGTAAGTCCAGGGGGACTCCTATTTCTAGAGGTCCCATGTGAATCCTGGACTGAGCATGCTTTTCCCATCCCCCCCGGGGCCCCTTTTCCCCCCTCTTTTTTACCTTTTTTTGCACTTTATGCATGTCGCCTCTTCCTCCATCACCACTTCTCGTAAATAGTCACTACTTGATCGCCCTTTTCCCCTTCACCACCACTATCGCCATGAATGCAGCATTATGCCATCAGGGCTCTACGAGCGGGTCTTCTGGCCAGAAAAGGGAGAAAAGAAATCGAAAGACAAAATATTTTCGGTGAGCCATGAAGGGGGCGAGGGGGGAAGCGAACAGAAAATGTTAGTGGACAAGAACTGGAGGAAGAAGAAAACGAATGAGAGAATATTACGCCCCAGAGTAGCTGAGACCAGAAGTTCCTCGAGAAGTGTACGAAGGATAAGGAGGTGATAGAAGAAGTCCAGAGAAAGGGAAGGGACATAAAGGAAGAAAAAGAAGACCCAGCCGGTAACTCTTCCTGCCCCCAAGCTGCCCGAAGCTTGACGGAAGTGCGCCCATTGCGGCCTCGGTTTCAATCCCAGTGAGGCTCGAGATAAGGAGTGTAACCTCAACAAGCGTACATTGAGGAGCTACAATTTTAGTTCCATTTACAATTCTAATTTGATATAATATCCCATCCTGGGCGTTTCGTTCCAGGAGCGGTGGCCACCACTGCATATGGCAAGAGGTTGATATTAAACATGAAGTGGTGGTCGGGTCGACCTGCTGTAAGAGGCACGAGGAGGCACCTGGCTGTGTTTAGGGAACATACGCCGCTGCTAAGCGTCACCCGCTACGTTAGCAATATCGAACATGCGGCACAGAGTATGTGCGGACTTATTCCAGCCCACCATTCAATTCTCGGTTCTGCCATTCCCGACCGTCTTGATATCTTTTAAGCGCCGAACTTTCCGTTTTTCCTTTCCATATACGGCAAGTCGGATGACCATCCAGGAAAACGGAACCGGTCCAAGGTTCCGGGCGGTTTACCTTTTCCTGCTCCGTATAATATCGTCCCTTTTCCGACTACCCCCTTTTTAATCTATTTATTTAACCCGGCCGTTATTTTAACCTAACCGCTAAAAGTTTATCTCTAAGTATAACCAAATTCCTTAAAAATGATTTCGATCATGGTGCCGCTAAATATATTTAAAAAAAAAGGAGGTTTATAATTCTTGGGCCGTTAAGCCTACGGCCAAATACCACCTGGGCACGTGGTTAGAAGCATCTCTCGCAGCGAAGCCGTTTCTCGATATTCTAGCATATTGCTGCGAAGCCCAGGCGCTTGGCACCAGTATTTAGAGCCGCCTGGCAATGCCATGCATTTCCATCAATTTATCTTTGTTACAACGACTTTACCATACCATACCTGCACTCCGTGCCACTTCCTAGAACAGGAACTGCCCTGCAGTCCCCTGGAGTTCTAATACCTGACGTTGCAGTTCTCGGTTCCTCCCAGGAGCTCCTGCGAGTTGCCGCGTCCTCGACACACATATCGGTAGGCAACGAATTGGCGCTTACGTACGACCGGCGATAAGGAGGCGATATACGACCCGTTTAAGCCACCGCTTCGACGGCACACTCGGTAAGATTATTAAGTGCGGAGCAAATCATAATTATGACAGATATAACCTTAACTAAAAAGAAGTTAATATTTAACGAATTTTAAAACATGAGGCTGCCGCACGCGGCGGGCACCCTCGCTTTGAAGTAGAAAGGCTCTAGGGCTCTAGGGCATTAGCAGGGGTCTTGGAGACGGACCCAGAAGTACGGGCCGCCTGCTGCCATGGTAGTTACTTTCCTATTTAGGAAGTCTGTTCCCAGAAAAAAAAAAGCGGCACAATAACCCTCGTTCGCTTCCCTCGTTTCTTAGTAAATTAAAATGAGGGCATATAACGTTAAGAAACAGGGACAATTTGTAAATGGAAAGAAACGGAAAGTAAAAGCCACCGCAAATATACAAATTATCGTTGAATAAAACATTAATAGTAACTTACGTTATTTACAAATTCCGGATAGGTTAAATAATGTTAAGTACTACTCGTACTAACTCTTCCCAGTCCAAGAGCGCCATCTTGCTCTTGTGCAAGATATCTGTGCTCTCCGACTATTCGCGACTCGGCGAATCCAACGGCAGCATTTCAATGGAGTCCCTGCCTTAAGGTTCAAATAATGGTCGCCCATTCATCTCTCATGGCGTCCTTCCAAAAGACTGGCAAATCCCAGAAGTGAGACAGTCCTACGCGGCGATAAGGTTTGCATTACCCACCCACCCACGCTAAAATTTCCACCCACGAGTACCCACGGGGCCCTGCCAACCACCCACGCACGGAGCCCCGCTAACCACTCACGAACTAACCCACCCAAGGGTACCCAAAGCGCTGAATGGTTAACCACCCCTGGGTACCTATTTAATTTTGAAATATTGATAATGTTTTCGACTTTAATAAACTTTATTGGCCGATTTTCGTTTTAATGAGTTATTTAATAGATCGCCGAGTAGGTTATATTAATTAGCTATAATGTTAAAAATACAATTAGCGACCGCGATTAGTACGCAGATTATTACACCTTTATGTTATGCCGTACTATTTTACCGTTGACAAAAGTTCCTACCCGTGGGTACCCGTGGGTGGTTAGTTCGTGGATAAGGCAGTCGTAGGTATTTTTTGAAAAAAATGTCAAAACCGCCCATTGGTGGGTACCCAATGGGTACCCATTGCAAACTCTACGCGGCGAAACGCATTACACTGCGCCTCCGTCTCGGCTCCCTCGCCATGATGCACAGGAGTGAGGCATAGGCAGACGAGGGACCTAGGCCTTCCCTCAGGGAAAGCGGGATATCCAAACTTTGGAGGTGGTTCCTTGCCAATGCGGGCGATGACGATGCAATAGATATCGTCCCCGGCGCCTTCCCAGCCTCCAGACCTTTTCGCTTCAGGGGCGGCAGCGATGCCGTCTCGAAATCTATTGACCACCATCAGCTCCTCCTTCAACCTCTTTAAAGGCGTGGCTTCCCAATATTTTCGGTTCAAGATGTAGCTGTAGAGAGGATTAAAACTCGAGTTTTCATAGAGCCAAAACTTGTAGTCCTTCGTGAACTTCCTGACTGTGCTTCTCAGGGTGATGCCGCCGGTCACATGGTTTTGTGATGGGCCGGAGGTTTCGGCGTCTAAGGTCGCATCTGATGGCTCCCAATTCATCCCTGAGCTAAGTCCCGCGTATTCGATCCTGCCGTCGATGGAAGCCCAAGTCCACGATGGATAGTTCCTGTTCCTCAAACTCCCCCCTGGCTTTCGCGCTGTCCAAAGGAGGCTAGGAAAGGAGTGTGACTTCTTCCATATTCCTGCGACAAACTCGTCTTGAAGTGCTCGTTCCATCATCTTGCTCAGTCCTAGGAATGCGGGAACCTTGTCTGTCGGCTTAGTCAACCCTCGTGAGGAGTATTCGGAGACAAAGTTGTTGTCATTCCAAGTAGGGTATTTCTTCTAAATCAAGCTCCTTGGGCTCATCATCCACATCTACAACAATATCGCTGCCTGAGTTCTTATTCTCATCTGATGCATTATCTTGGAAGACGTGGACAGTGGTGTAACAGCGTGATAGGCTAGGAGTACTTATCTTATCTTGGCTCTTGCTTTCATGGTCTGAATTATCTTATTAAGAGGTTGATTGTTATGAAACTGACTGCTATTATACCGATAGTAAGAGACGCCATGTTCCTGGAGACGTCCTTGCACGATACGCTTGTGTTGGCGCATACCCGTAAATTTTATGCAAGAGCTATTATACGGATGTGTGTTGCCTTCGGGGTCTGGTTCAGAGCCGTGGCAACTCAAGCACTCCCAATCCAGGATTCCGGGACCCCAATGAAGTATCCTAGTACTTAGAAGTTGGTCCTGAAGTGTCCATGCCCGAGAGTTGACGGGACCGGGCCTAAAGAGTTCCTTCTCTCCATGGACTGGAAGAACGAAGTAGCTAGTTTTATGCCCCGGCCTCTCTGCTATATATCTTTTGGGAACGCGTAGAGACAGTTGAACAGGACTGGCGAGTATATTCCGACGCGGCCGGAATAATCCCCCCATGGAGTCTTCTGATTCGAGAGCTGACAAGGTCATAGTTGCATTGGCGTAAATGGCTTGCATTTGCGCTGCCTCTCTTTTCCAGTCGTCTGCGTCATCTTGTACAATGCATATAGCATCAATCCAGAGGAAACGGAACCCCAATTGTCTCGTGGCCAAAACGCCATCGCGCAGTGTCGGAGAGAATGAACTGGGTGAAATTGCTCCCGGGCGGTCCAATAGTGGCTCCTTCGTTGTTGTAGGGTTGTTCGTATGGCCCCGGCCGTACAAGGGAGCCAAATACGGAGCACATTTGCCATTGCTGTTATAAAGGAAGGGTTCAGTTGTTTCATTTCCGACATCGATGACCCCGTGTAGGTAACATGTGGTTTTCGTCTTTTGCCGCGCTGCAAGTCGGATGATAAAGCTCGCAATTTTCGAGTCAGGAGCGAGCGATTTCGAAAGCTCGAGGCGACGCTGTTCCGAGTTCCGGGTCATCCGGAAATTGTCGGTGGTCTATCATGAAAGATTTTGTAGGCAGGCTTAGAGATTAATAGTACCCGGTGTTGAAGCCATAGACACTTCCGGACATTCTATAAGAGAACGGGAAGAGAACATACCAGAGAGACGGAAGACCTCCAAAGCCTCGGATTGGTTTTCGCAGCGCACGGTAATCCTGATATCGCCCATCGAGTATTGACTTAGGTATTGACTCGGCAGCAAAACCCCGGGCGATTCCCCCATCCCTTGGGAAGCCGACCCTCTGCGAGCCCATTCGCTACTCCTATGAACCAGAGCGTCCTCAAAGACTGCGCAGAGGCAGCATCCATCCCTGGCGGATCGGCTAAGGGAGCTTCGGTCTGGATGAAGTTCAAATGGACCAGGCTTCTCCGGTGATAGTTGTTTCAGATATGTGACACATTGCATGCACCTCGGTGCTCCTGGAACATTCTCTGGATTGGGCTTTTCCGCCATTCGAGATAGAAGATCGAGAAATGTGTCTAGGAGCACCCGGCATGTTGACACAGAGCTTGTAGTATATTCTTTCCGGAAGTCGAGAAATTCGGGGTAATTTATGACGTGGAGGTACGCTGCTCGACGGCTCCATGGAGGAAACATATTGATGTCTGCCAGCAACAGCTGTGCCATTTCCCGCAGGTTTGCTAGCCGAACCTCATCGCTTGAAGAAGCTGGTTCTGAAAGGCGAGCACTGTGTTTGAGGAGAAAGTCCGTAATCGACTCATTTCTCTCTAAAAGAGCAATGTCAAGGATTGTCCAACCATCCGGAGATGTCAGGGTAAGGTTTGCTCCTCCTTCTACTAAAAGCCCCACCATTTGGAGATCCCAGGCCCTGATGGCTTCGTGCAAAGGAACAATTCCAGCAATACCTGAGAGATGAACGTGCTGGTCTCTGAACGACCGCTCTTCACTTATTGCATCAATATTGCACCATTTTCGATAAGAAACTTAACTCCTTCATAATCAGATTGAGTGATGCCTTCGTGTAATGGGGTTCTTCCGAGTGAATTGTGTAAGTCGATCCGGGCGCCGTTCTTCAGCAAGACAGCCGCGGCATCGTAATGCCGGTTAATCAAGCTCTTGTGAAGAGGCGTATTAAAGCTCGCCCAAGAAATTGCCAAAGGATCAAAGCAAGGGACTAGACATCCTCCAGTATGGTGGGGTGCAACAAGATCGAATTCTTCCTATTAGACGTTGGATCTAGGCCTTCCTCTAGCACCGTCCTCGATGTTGCAAGACGAAAATGAAATCTGACGGCTGACCGAGGAAGCATCCATGTGCTCTACCTCCAGCTGCTGCTTGATTTTGCTTGACAAGGTCAGTGTGCTTTCGTTTCGGAATTCCCTTGTCGTCGCTAGACAAACTCGTGTTGTTAAGAGGGAAGAGATGAGAGCCTGAATCGGGCCGTGGGAGACAAGGCTGGAGACACCTTTTAAGCAGTAGTGTTATGGCTGCACCATGCCATTACGCCACCAGGGGAAAAGATCAGTGGAGTGATCGCAATTGTGGCAATCATCCTGGTGCTTACAGCTGGATAAGAGCTCTTACGGTGGACCAGGCCGTAACAAGTAGCTGCGTCACCTTGGGGGCTTACGTCTGATGCGCTGCTTGTGACGGCTAGGGTTTTAACCAACTATTAAACCAAGTCGTACGGGTTTATGTTGGCAGGAGTACCGTGGGAATCTGAGCAATGGGACAACTTAATCACATTTCGTAATACCAAGGGCGTTTTAAGTAACGAATTATTATTGCAAACTAATATTATTTAAATTATAGAATTAATATGCGTATATTTTATTCTGGTTTAGTAACTTATTACTATAAATTATTACATAATTTCACTTATTCGGTATTATTATTTATGTTTCTTACAACCGTGGTAAAAGGCCGTAATTTATCAAATCGTAATACGATTTCTAATTTTTTAAGAAAAAATTGCTTTTAAGAATTTTTAGTAATTTTTTAAATATAGTAAATAATAATTCTAAATATTATTGTTTCAAAATCGAACATCATTATATTTTAATCAATTTAATTATAGTACAAATTATCGAAATTATTTTATTTAATAAATAATACAATTTGTTTTTCAGTATTAGAAATATAAATGTTATAATTAATTATCTAATAAAAAATAATCTTACTTTTATAATTAATTTTTACGTAATAAAAATGTATTAAATTTTAAAAAGTATTTATTAAAAACGATTTTATTTTTTTCGTTTATTTATTTTATATTAATTATTATTAATAATTATATTAAATATAATGTACTAAGTTTACTATTTATACTTTTTAATTTTTAAATAAATTTAAGAATTCAAAATACTATAAAATTAAAGTAATAATAACATTTAAATTTTTTAGAAGTAAAAATATTATTAACTAAAATTCGATCAATTTATAAATATTATTCATATAAAATATGAAATAAAATACAGGTCTTAGATTGATTGTTATTAATAAAAAAATTTAAATAAAAATTATATATTTATTAGAGTTTTTGCTAAGTTTTAAGTATTCTAAAAATGTAAATAAATTTTAGTTATTTATTAAGTATTAATTAATTTCATTTTTGTTTGTAATTTGTTTTCGAATATAATTTTAATTTTGTAAGTTATTTATTTCGTATAAATTTAAATAATATCTATTATTACGTTAACCTTTAATAATAATTTAAATTATTAATTTGTTTTACAATATTAATTATATTTCTTTGTTAAAATATATTATATAACAAAATATATTCTTTGTTACGAATATTAATTCTGTTTTAAATTTTTAATTATAATATGTATTTATTTCTTTATATATAATTTTCATATCTGTATTTAATATTTAATATATTTAATTAAAGTTTTGTTAAATATATTAA
The DNA here is from genome assembly GCA_004154925.1 of Monosporascus cannonballus. Taxonomy (NCBI): domain Eukaryota; kingdom Fungi; phylum Ascomycota; class Sordariomycetes; order Xylariales; genus Monosporascus; species Monosporascus cannonballus. The sequence continues at coordinate 11,619 of QJNS01000302.1, forward strand.
ATATAATATTTAAATTTACGTTTATTAAGTTTAACTTCATATTTTCGTAATAAAGAATATTATAAATTAATTTTGTATATTTGTTAATTGAATTATTTTGTTATTATTTGTTTAAAATATAAATATATTAAATAAAAAATAGTTTAACCCGAATAATATTACAAAATAATTTATAAATATTACGTTAATTAAAAATACATATAATATATTCTATATTTATATATTATCAAGATAATTTAATTTAAAATATTATCGTAAAATATTTCAGTTTTTAAATTTTATAAAATATGATATATTATTTTAAACTTTTTTAACTTTCATGTTACGGCCTTGTTCACCGTGACAGCTCTTATACGGCTATAAGCACTAGGATGATTGCCACAATTGCTTACCTCAGCTAGCTCAGGCCTTCCTGGCTCGTTTTCCCAATTTTTTTAAAGTCACTCAAGTACCGCTCTACAACGCTAAATATTAACCAATCAAATCCCAAACCCCCGTAACAAGCCAGCGAGGCCTAAGTTGTAATTACGTAAAAACGGCTTCGTTTAGTACATTTGCTTTTTTAAAAAAACAAAAATCCGTAATAACTTAATAATAATACGTTTCTATAGCTATATATATATATACGATTACCTCAACTATGGCTTATTATCAATACTACGATAATCCTGATCAGGACTTATTTGCCATTCTTAGATTCCAACGCGTATAACAGCTGCAACCCGAACCCGTCGCGTTATCATCCCCCTTTTTAAAACACGATAAATTCGAATTCTCCCAGTTTTACCGGGCCACGCCCTTAAAACAAAACATACGTACGCGTATCTTAAATTTCTGGCATTAACATAAAAAAACCAACATAATATTTAAAAATTTCATTCGTAATTAGGTTTTTTGCGACGATTTAGGCCGAATTACTAATTTGACCATTTAGATTAACCGATTAATTAACGTATTAAAAATAAACGAATACGCGAACGGTTATTAGCATACGAAAATTAGCAAGAATTTTTAATTTCTGCTAATTAGGACCCCATCATATATAAATACTGTTAAATATAAGAGAGATTAATTATATATATATTAATAACTAATTACAGATACTTTAAAACGCGCATTATACTTTAAGATAATCTAATCCCGAAACATATATATTCCGATCAAAAGGAATCTTTCGTATATAGGGTACTAAAGCACCCCCTGCTAACCGACAAATATTATAATACATTATATGAGAAACTTGTAACTTTCACAAAAGGGCCTAAATTTCGCCGCCCGCCGGAGAAAATATTATTCGAAATTGACGTAATCTATATCACTTTGGACGAAAGTTAACGTTTTATAAAAGCGTTTGCCCCTAATTGGTTTACGCTTTTAAACCAAGTAATTGCGGATATTTATAATCTTCGTCCTGCTATTAATATAAACAATAATTTTAATAATAAAACGCAAATTATTAAGCTGGACTAGGAAGATATTACTTAATGGCCCGGATATATTAATTATTAAAAAATTTAAGTATCCTTAATTCGAACGTTAAGCTTTAAGTATAAAGAAAACAATAATATCGATTTCGGAACGATTAATATTAAAATGCCGGACCTCCACCTTATAGCCATATCTAGTTAGGCCGTCGATTTAACAAAAACCGTTATATTTCGCGATCTTTTTCTTTATAATATTATTAGCAGTTATTATATACGCAAATTAATATATATAAATAAGGAAAATAAAACGTAGGTTGCAGATATTAATATATTTAGACCGGAAATTTTGTTATTTTAATAATAAATATATTTCGTCAATAACACCTAAACTATATTATCGATCGAAAATAAAATTTAATATAATAATTTAAAATTAATCGTTCGACATATATTTAAAACCAAAAATAATATGGTTATATTATTCGGCAGTTATATAGTCGAAAATTTTTAAATTAAATATTTTCGTATCCGCGGATATTAAAACAAAAATAAAATATAAAATTATTAATACAGAAATTCGTTATTTTTTTGCTAACTGAATTAATAATACGATCTGGATAATAATTAAATCGATTATTAATAAAAAGGTTAAAATAATTAAGGATTTCTCAAAACTTATTTTAACAATGAAAAAAATATTAAGCTTTCCGAAAACCAGATTATATATTATATTAACTTATTTTTTTCCGTAAAATACGGCCTTACCCGCTAAATATGGCGCCTAATATAAGGCGAATAAACAGACGACGCAAAATTTCTATAAGGTTATCGGCCGTACATATAATATTGGCATATAGGTTAATTACGTTTATATCGGCAAAAATCGGTAAAGGTATCGGATAAAAAATAAACGTTTTGCTTTAAAAAAATTAAATATTCGAAAGTTTAAGATATTTACCTTAAACTTTCAAATATATTACCCTTATTTACCTAATTAAAAAATATATTTCGAAGTTTACTATGGACAATTTAAGTCTTATATATCATTATTTTGGCTTATAGGGTTATATTATTATTGTACTGGCCTAAAAGAGGTAAAATGTTATGGTATATATTAATCGAAATTTTAAGTTATCTTTTTATTATAGCAATCTTTATTTCGTATAAATTAAAACTATTATTATATTAAAAAATAAACATATTAATTTTTGGTTAAATTATATAAGTTAAAGTATTAAAGGTTTCGTAATAAATATATATTACCAAACTTGATATAAATAATTTTTGCGAATTTATATAGGAACGTACCAAACGGAACAAAAAAATCACAATTTGCGATTAGGCCTTATTTTGGAGGTTTTATTGTTTTTGTAGGTATTATTCTTAGAAGGAGTTTAGCTAATATATTGAACCTCTGACAAATACTTCTTGATCAAAAGCTATAGCTGTGGCTACGGCTGCTGCGCCGCAGGCGCAGCCACAATCTCCAAAATGAGGTCTTGATCAAAATGAGGTAAACAATTGCGATCATTCCACCGATCTTTTGCCCTGGTGACGTGATGACATGGTGCAGCCATAACATTTCAAAATACTTATATAATCAATATAATATATTTAATTATTATATTTATTTTTAAACGTTTAGTAATGTAGAATTTTTATTAATGTGTAATTCTTTTATTATTTAGTTTTTTTACTAATATATTGTCCTATTTTTCAAATTACGTAATATATATTATGTAATATAATTCGTAATATTACATTTTAACGTAAATATAAATATATTTTTAAATAATAATAAAAGTATAATTAGTTATTCTTTACGTTTTATAATTATTATTTGATAAATTTCTGAATTATAATAAACTGATATATATTTTTGAATAATTTTTATTTAATAATAGTTTTTAATATACTTAATTAAAAATATTATAATTTGATAACAAATTTATTTTTTAATAGTAATTACGATATAGTATTTTATAATAATAATATATTTTCAATATTGAGATTTTTATATATAAACTTCAATTTATTTATATTAATTTATAATATAATATTTTATAATGTTTTGACAAATTTTTAGATATATTGTAAATATTTCTTTTTACTTTCGAAACGAAATAAAACTTTTATCGAAATAAAATATAATAAAAATATATTTATACGTCAATGTATATATATTAAATTATATAATTATTTAAAATAATTTTCGATTTAAAATAAACAAATAAGCAATTTAAAACATTTTACGAATAATATCAAAAAATAAACTTGATTTTCTTATAATCGATTTTTAAATATTTTTAAAAATATATTATTTATTTTTATTAACAACATACATAATATAAAACTTTATTTAAAAGCTTTTATAAAATTATTTTTTATATTTAAGTAACTTCATTTTATATCTTTTAAATCAAAAGTATAAATTAGTATTTAATTATATATAATAATAATAATAATAATAATAATAATAATAATAATAATAATAATAAGTTATATTTTTTAAATTATTTAATTTCTTAGATAATCAAAATTTCATTGTCTGTTTCTATTTATATTTATTGTTTCTATCGATTAAATATAAGGTAAATTTTATCAAATTAATTTTTCTTTAAAATAAAATTATATTGCAATATCTAAGTAAAATAATATTAAAACTTATTTTTTAATATTTTTTCTTTAAAATACCGAAATACTTAAATTTATATTTAATGTTTTAATACGAATAAGACTTTAATTTTTAGTATTTATAATTATATAAACTTTAAATATATGTGTTAAAATATATATTAAACTTATTGCTAATATTTAATATAATATAATTTTAATTTAAAATTTCTGTATTTACTATTATATTTAAACCTTTTTAAAACTTTTCAATTTTATTATTTATAATTTTTTATAAGTAATACTTTATAACCTTTTTCGAATTTATTAAATTGTGTATATATTTCTATATCTAATATGTTAAAATATTATATTTATCAGTTTATTTAAAATATTTCGCTTTGTAAATATCCTGATTATTTTTTCTCTTCTTATAACGTTTATAATATATAATTTATTTATTTATTTATAGCGTTTTACAATATCGATTAAATATTATTGCATTATATTTTTTCTTTAAAAATATACCTTTCTGTTTTAAAATCTTTTTTCTAGATTTATAATAAATATAACTTCAATATAAAATTTTATTAAAACTTTTTTATAAAATATTTTATTTATTAATATAGCATTTTAAAATAAATATTTAAAAATATTAATAATATTATTTATTTATTTTATTTATGTCGACTTAATCAATCAAATTATATTTTTTATAAATACGTATAATGGATTAATAAATACATTAGTTTATTTAATATATATAATATATACTTTATTATATTAATTTAAAATTTTGAAGTAAAAACCTTTGATTTATTTTAAAAACCTTGTTTATTTTTTAAACGATATTTTATTATATTGTTATATCTTATGTTAAGATCTTTTGTAATAATAATCGTTATTTGTAATATATTTCAATTAAATTAATGTATTATTTATTCTTAATAAATTAAGCCTTGAAAGTTAATTGTTTATTTTCTAAAAAAAAGTTTAATTATCTTATTATTTAAAGTTTTATAAACTATATTAAATTATCTTATTTTATACTAATTATAATATGTAATTTTGTCTTTATTTAACGTTAAATCGTTTTAAATATTTTGAATTTTAATATTATCTTATACAATATAAAATATATATTTATTTTTAATTAAGTAATTTAATTTACAATTTTATATATTAGCTTTTCGATATAATATTTATACATCTTATTATAAGAACCAATAATTTTGGTAATATGTTAATTTAATATTGCGGTTTTTATAAACTTAATAAGTTTATTTTTAATATTTATTTTAACTTTGTTTTTAAAATATATCGATTAAACTTTTATTTTTATTCATTTTTCAAGTTTTAAAACTAAATTGTTAATACATTTTTGAATAATTGTATATAATTTAAAAAAAGTATTATATCGAAAGCTATATTTATAAATTCGTTTAAAGTTTAAACACGAGAATATATAAGGTTTAAAAGATTTTAATGTTTTTTTAATACAAAAATAGAATATGTTTAAATTTTAGATTTATTGTGATTTATATTATAAATTATTAAATCTAATTTTCGAAATTTTACTATTTATATAAAAGTATTAAGTTTTAAAAAATATTATTTAATATTTTATAATATTACTAAATAAATACATATAAGATATAGTAATAAAATATTTATTTTATTATTAAATTTAAATTATTCAAATTTATATTGGTAAAACCTTTATAAATAATTAAATAATTAAATATTTTATATATATTTTCTAATGTATTTGTATTTTTATTTGGTCTTTTAGTTATATCTTCATATATTAGTAATAAATTTAAAATTTAGTTTATTATTTTCTTATTTATAATTTAATATTTTTAAGTTTATTAATTAGAATTACTTTTCAAAATAGCAGTTTTCAAATTTATAATAATATAATTTAAAGCCTTTTTAATATTAAAGCTAAAATAAATTTAATATAGTGAAAGCTAAATAATGTTAAACTCTTTAAGTATTATATATCTTTTTATTTAATAACGTTTTTATTATTGTAATAGCTTAGCGATTTAACCAACTATTAAATCTAAGTCGTACGAGTTTATATTAGCAGGAGTATTATAGGACTATAGAGTAATAAAGTAACTTAGTTATGTTGCGCGATATTAAAAATATATAACAAATTATTGATATTAATAAGTAGTACAAGTTAGAGCTATCTAAATTATAGAAATAATAAATGTATATATCTTTTTATAAATCTCGTTAAATCTTTTGAATTATTTCGGATCCATATTACCTGGTTTTAATCTACTTAAATTCTATTTTAGTCGTTTCGCGACTGTTTCTAAAACTCCTTCTAATTGGGTCATAATACGATTTTCCCTTTCCCCAAATCTTGCTCTTAAGATTATTTGGGTAAATTTTTTCTTTATTCGTTATTATATTTAGTCGAATTGCTAAAAATCGTAAACGCATTAATTAAAAGGAAAAACACGAAACTTTAACTCGTTTCGTTTTTAATTCCGATTTTAAAATTATGCTTTATATATCTTATTTTTGTCCTAGTAATTTATGTACTATGTCGAATAATATAATATTTTATTAATAATATATATTAAAGAAACAATATTACGATAATTTCGGCGTTTTTCTTTATTTTTCAATAATATTAATAAAAAAATATAACGTTTAAAAAAAGAAAGATTTTCCGCCCGTTAAGATTTACGTAATATTCGTTAGAAATTATGAATAATTTTTCGTCGTTTAAATAAGACGTTGTTTCATTTAAAGCGTTTTCGAATTTAGCAGGATTTCTTTCGTAAAAAAGAGTAGAAATAGTAATTACGTTTCGTAATATTAAAAATATATATTAAATTATTAGTAGTAATAAGTATTATCAGCTAAGGTTATTTAAATTATGAAAATAATAGACCTATATACCTCTTTGTAGGTCTCGGTAAATTCTTTGAATTATTTCGGATTTATATCGAATAATTATATAGATCTCGTTAAATCTCTTAGACTATTTCGGATCTATACCGCATAACCGCATAGATCTCGTTGGATCTCTTGGATTACTTCGAATCTATGTCACGTGGTTTTAACCTACTTGAGTTCTGTTTTGGTCGCTTCGCGACTGTTTTCGAAACCGCTCTCAGTTGGATTATAACAATTAATTTTTTTAAAAAAAATTGTGTTTTTATTATTAAAATTCTACATATTATATAATAGCATCTTTTGCTTAAAAATTTACGTTTCTGCGTACGGTTTCTTAATTTCATATTTTCAATTCCACGATTCGTCGCCTACTCGTTATCTTGACAATTCGAAGCTAAATCTTTCTCAACGGTCATTCTGCCCGGCAACGGTTCGAGGCTTAGCTGTCTCTTGCTGTCAACGAACCAACGATAGCGCTCTTCTATTCGCCTTGGTCAGAAATCTTGACCGTCGTCAATGTGGCTGCTCGACGACACGTCGATTCGAATCCATAACGACTTTCGCCGTAACCGTCACCTTTGCGGTACCTTAACCGACGAACCACCAATTTTTACGCCGATCGTCACTTTCGGCTATATGGGCTACATATCTTGGGATGAAATCTTAGCCTTCGAGCTGTATATTTATTTAAGACGTTTCCTTTATCGACGGTATCTTGGGTGATAACGACGAGAGCATCGTTTTGTTTCTTATACGGAGAGGCAGACGATAGAGCAGGAACTGGATAATGTTAAGACTTTTAGATACTAGATATCTTTTTAATTAATAACGTTTTTATTATTTTTTAAAAAAAGTATTAAGCCTAAATTAATAAACTTTACGTATCAAAACTTATATAAAATTAATTATATTAAAAGTATTTTAATTAAATATTAATGTATATATTTATAATATAATTTTCGTATTAAAAGATTTTAAATATTATAAAATATAATTAATTAATATCATTATATAAATGTTTAAAATATTATTATTAATATAAATCTATATAATTAACGTTTAAGAATTAAGTAAACTCTTTTACTGTTATATATTGTATATTTGTATTTAAGAATATTATTAAACTTTAATCTATTTCTTCTTTTAGAACAATAATTTTAATATTGAATTTACGATGACAGTATAATATTAAAAGAAAATAAATAATTTGAATATTATATTTAATAAATTATAATATTAAAAAGAATTACATTATTATAATGTAATATTTCGAAATAAAAAAATTAAAAAATTATTTAAAACATTTTAACTTAAATATAAATTTATTTTAAGCACTAAATGGTATATAAAACATCTGATTAAACTTTTGCCGTAATAATCTTTTTTACGAAAAAAAAACTTTTAATTCATTAGAATCTATAATAAGAAATTCGTTTAAAAGCATTAAGACCTATTAGTAGAAAATTATTTATAATAATTTTTCGATTATGTTAATTTCCAAAATAAATTAAATATTAACTTTAAAGATTTTGATAAAAACCGTATTATTATATAACAAATCTTAAAATTACTATAAAAAAGTCGTTTCGAAATACGCGGTTATATTTAGAAATTTTACAATTAAAATATATTAAACCGATAACAAAAATAACAATTCAAGTCATACATTATATAACAGATTTAAAAACCAAATAAAAACACAGTTATAAACTATTTCGTTTAGTTTTATTAACTAATTATATTTCTACAATTAATGAAAATTATAACGAAAAATATGATTACTGTAAAAAAAGCAATATATGGTAACATAAAACCGTAATCGAGCTAGTTAACGTAAACGTCGAAATATATCTATTACTTTATATAGCGAAATATTAAAACTTACAAAACATGATATTACTTAAAAAATCAAATTAAATGCTGTAATTGTAATAAAATATAATATACAGCTTTTGAATATAGAATATTTAAAAACATTACCAAAATAACTAAATATTAACATTTGAAAGATAATTAAAAAAAATAAAACCGATAATAAAATTATTAATATAATTTAATTCGAAGTTTATTAGCAATTACGTATATAAGCCTGCTAAGCCGACACTAGTCGAGATATAGTATGCTTATAAAGATTTAGCAGTCGGCTTTAAAGTAAAGCTCTATAGGACTAAGATATAATCTATCTTAACTGTAAAACCATAGATCAGTTATCGTATCCGAAGATATTAGATATAATATCTATTATGTAAATTATATTATGTAATAGGTTTTTATATATTTTATGCGATTAGAAAAATATAGCTTAAATTTAAATATACTTAATATTAAGATAGTATAATAACAAAATTTTTATTTAAAAATAAAAAAGTTAAAACATTAGCGTAAAAGATAGTTCGAAGCTAATAAAACGTCTTGTAAAGGTGATTATAAAAGTTTTAAAGTTGAATAAAAAATATACACTTTAAAATATTTAATTAATATGGTAAATTATATATTATTTAATATAACTAAACGGAATTTTCGATATATATTAATTGAAACCAATTTTTCAATTAATATATATTACGTATATAGAAAAATAATTTCTTTAATTAGATTACTAATAATTAACTTAAAAATCGATAATATTAAAATTTTCACTTAATTATTTTACAAAACAAAATAAATAAGCGAATAAATTTATAAAACTGGTTAAAAAGCGAGATCGATAAAAAGCTCATTTTGATTTGTTCAGTTAATAGAATTTACAAATTACAGAGAAATTAATCAAATATACAGTAAAAAACTATTATTTAAAACGTATTATTAAATTTTATTCTTAATTAACGTTTATTATAAGTCTAAAAAACAAAAGATGTTATTAAAATAAAAATTTAAATTTTATGCGAAGCTTATAAAAAGATCATACAAACTTGACATAATAAAGCGCATTATAGCATATAAAAATTAAGTATTTAATAAAATTAGTAACTGTAATAAAATAATGAAAATAACTGCTTTAACTTAAAGCCTTAATACGATGACAAAAAAACAATAGATAAAATAACTAAGCGTATTTTAAAAAGAAATACAAAAACGATTGGAAAAATATACATAATTTATTTTAACTTATTAATAATTATATTTTGAATTTTTTAAAATATTGTTATAATTTATTATATTTATTTAATTTTTAATACAATTAATTACAACTATATAAATTTCAATAAACTTTTAAATATAAAGTTAAGCAAATTTATAAGTCTAGCGAAGGTTTATATATTTCTATCGTTATTAATATTAATTATTTTAGTATTAGAACGATTTTTATAAAATCTATTTTAATATAATTTAATTCTTTCACTTTTTACGTATTAAACCAATATTTTTACTTCAGTTAATAATTTGTGTTTACTAAATTTTAAAAACTCTTTTAAACCTATTTAGCATATATTTCTTTTATTTTAAAAATGACACGATTAATGAAGTAATATATACTAAATATATCAGAATATTTTCGGTATATATATTTTATTATAATTTTAAAAATTATTAATACGTTTATAAATTTTATTAATATAATTAAATACTTGAATAATCTAGAGTTTGTTTTAAAATAAATTTATATTTTTATTTTTAGGTTTAAAAAGATATTACTTATTTTTAAAGTTGAAGGCTATAAATCTTTAAGTTTTGTAAAAGCGATTTTCTGTTAGTAATTAAAAACAATAGTATTTAATTTTAATCATAATATCGCTTAATTAACGATAAGCGCTTGTAAGTCGTAATTTTTCTTTTTGTTAAGTGCGAAAAATGTAGAATATTTTGCAAATAACTTTAAGAGTCGAATTTATATTACAACACTAGCAAAGCGGCTGTTCTAAGCCGCCGTTTTGCTATATATACGCAAGTATTACGCGCTTGCTAGATAAATTCATTTTTTCTTCTTTGCACAATTACAGAATATCTTCCAGAACCTAAGAGACGTTCAGCGCCGTGACAATTTATTTTTATAATAGATTTTTAAATACTTTTTTAAAAATACGCAATTCGTTTTTATTAAAATTATAAATAAAGTAAAACTTAATAAACGAATTTTTTAAAAAACTATTTTTTAAATTTATTAGTTTTGTTTTAATAATCTTATAGTAATTCTTTTCTTTAAAATAGATATATATTTATTATATTATAATAATAAATATATTAAAATATACATGTTTCGAATTATTAGTATAAAATATTATTTGTAAACTTTAATTTCGTTTTTTAAGTTATTTAATGTATTTTATATCTATATTCGTTATTCGTTTCGATTAAATATTAAAATTTGATTTTTTATTTGCATTTCTTAATAAAATGCAAAATAATATTTATTTAATTAATTCTCTAATCAACTAAAAAGTTATATTAATATCACTATAACTTGTTTAAAAGTATATTATAATTTCCTAATAATACAGTATTGTAATTAATTATTTGATATTGTTCTTAAATAAAAGTTTTCAAATAAATAATTTCGCAATATGTTTTTACAATATACTAATGCGATTTATTTTGTAAATTTAAAATAATAAAATTATTAATAACTTTTCTTAGTACGTTTAAAACTTTTTTAAACCTTTTTAAAATCTTTCAGATTTGATTATATTATAATATAAATATTTTCTTATTTAATATTTTTATTACATTTTACAGCATTTATATCTTTTTTTTAAAATTTCGACTAAATGCTTAAATTTTGTTTCTTAATATATTCCTTATTTTTCGATTTTAAAATATATATTCGTTAGAACTATAACGAATAATAATTTTTTAAAACTATTTTTTACTATTCTTTAAGTTAATTCCTTTTTATTTTATAAATATATTAATTATAAAAATACAAAAGGTCTTTGTAGAATTAGTATCTTTTTAATTGATTATATCAAGATATTTACTTATTCATTTTATTTTGTAATATAGTTTTTCGAAACTTTTATTATTCTTATTTGTTAAGTTTTATTTTTAAGTTAATTAAAAAATAGACTTTTTTCTAATATATTTATATAATAATAAGATAAATATTGTTTTTAATATAAAAAATAATATATAATTTATTACATTAATTAAAGTTTTAAAATAAACAAGTTTTATTAAATTTTGATGTTTTTATATTTATTTTTATATAATATTTTAGTAATGTTATAATATCTTTTATGTTAAATGTTTAATTTCTATCACACTATATGGAATTCTTTATTATAATAATTATTAAAATTCGTATATTTAAATTATAATTATAACTTGAGCATTTTTTACTATTTTTAATCTTTTTAATTATTTGTTTTTAAATATCTAATAGTTTAAAGTTTTATACGATATTCTTTATATTTAACTTATTTAATTTAAGTTTAACTTTTTTAAATAATATTAAATTTAATACAATTTAATATTTTCTTTCTTAAAATCATAAATATATTTTGTCATTTTGAATTAATTTGATAATTTCTGTATTTTATAATATTCTTTCTTTTTTTCTGATATTTATATTTTCTATTATTAATTTTAATAATTTTTATTAAACGTTATTAAGGGAAATAATTTAGTAAATTATATTTTATATTGTTTTTAAATTTCTTTATTATTAATGTGTTATAATTTAATGTAAGATAATGGACAGCTGTAAGCTGGATAAGATAATCTCCGACCAGTCGTAAAGCAGATTCCAAAAAGTAAATGTATTAGGTTATTTCCATCTGGCGTTTCTCACTAGCTGCCAGATAGTAGATTTATATTAGTAAGTGGGTCGGTGGCTGATCGGTGGCTGGTTGGTTACCAGCCTTATCTTTATAAGGGCTATATTTTTACAATTATTCCCCTTTTTTAAATTATTGGTTTCTAATAATATTATTATTAATTTAATATAGCATATTTCGCAAATCTGGTTGCGTATATTTGCCGATAATATACCGTTATATTATATTATAAGTAATTGCCGTAATAATTAATACGTATTATAATATATAATTAAATATATTCCGCTTAATTTCTTATTATAATGCGTTTTTAACCTTATTTTATTTATCTTTTTTTCTTTTTTCTTTTCGCGCTTATATTTTTATTTTTTTTACGTCCGCGTTTTCTTTGGTTTTCCGTTTTTCTTTATTCTTATTTCGCTTTTTTCGATTGTATTGCGTATTATCTCTGTTCGTTATGTCTTTGTTTCGTAAGAAATTCCAAAAAAATAATACTTTAATATTAAGAAAAATTAGGATTTCCTTGAACGTTATTTTTTCGACGCTAATAATAAGATGAATATTAGTTATATTACGAGCGATAATAAGCCGTATTATATTTACGTAATATAACGTTATTTTAATTATCGTATGGTCTACGTTTAAGTTTTGGGCGCCTTAAATTATATCGTAATTAATTATTATTACAAAATCTTTTACGTAATAAGTAATTATTTCTAATATTATTAATATTATTATTTAATTTTTCGTTTAAATTCCGATTATTTTTAAAGGTATTACTTAAATAATTTCTTAATTCGGTATCGATAATTAAAAGTTAATCGACAAATTCAAAAAAGTTTATATTACGGATACCTAATATAAACGTTTCGACGTAATTATAACCGGTCGTTAATTCGACGTCCTTTACAAAGCCGAATTCGCCTTTAACGTAATTATTATTAAGGAATATCATTTTCTTAATATAATTAAAGTCGATTTCCGATCGTCAATTATAACTGCGAAAATCCGGTTTTAACGTCATTTTATAAATTTGCAAATTTAGGTCCTTTTTATATATATTACGGTCTTTTTTTTATTATTCCGTAATTAATCTCCGATTAAACGTAATCTTAAAATACCCTTATAAATAAGGCAACTTTCGAAAATTATTATGCCGTTACGCTTTTTATTTACGAATATTTTCCGCTCGTTTTCCGATACCTTAATAAAGTTCTAATACTTATTGATAATTATAATTAAAAAACGGCTTTATCCGGTAAAATTATTATTAAACTTAAATATATTAAGTGTTTTAAAAACAGCGGCTTATTTCCGACTAATAATAAATTATATTCCGGTTATTTAGGTTTTGTTTTTCGTAAAAAATAAAACGTTTTTAAATTTTTTCCGGGTTTTACGTCTAATAAGTTTAATAAACTTACCTGCCTTTTACCGTTGTATATTTTTTAATTATTTTCCGATATTCTTATATTAATTTCCTTAATACGCCTATTAAAGGCTAATTAACGTAAGGCTTAATAATTAAATACAAAATTTTGTTTTCGAAATAAAAATTTAATTTTTTTTACGTCGCCTATAAGTTTCCGACCGGTATACGATAAATTAATTATTCGCCAAAAGCTTAAAAGTAATTATGTAACTAGGTAATATTTTAATATTAATATTTTAATTTTGTTTGAAATTATTTTTTATAATTTTTGTAATTATTAAGCAATTAATTTTTAATCGAGCTGTTATTATTTTGCGGTTTTTGGGTCGTCTTATTTCCTATATATATGTTTAACTTTTTTTTCGTAACGTTATAATATTTTAAGTGCATACTTAAAGTGCGTTCGGGATTTTTACGTATTATATTTAGCAGGCTAACTTTTTTTATTTAATTAGATATTTGCGTTACCCCCGGTTATTTCGATAACGGACGATATCCTTTATTATCCATTTTTTTGGTTTTTTTGTTAAATCCGGTAACGCTATTTGGACGTCGCCCGGTTCCCGATTATGTTACGGTTTTAATAAAAATACTGGAAATATATTATGTATCCGTTAATATTTAATAAAAAAAATTATTTTATACGCTTAAAAACTTATTTACTCCTTAATCGTAACCCGGATATAAATAAATACGAGTTTTTTATTTTTGAATTTAAAATTTTTAATCGATAAATTTACTTATTACCTTAATTAAAATTCCATAAGCATATAACGTTAATCATAATACTTTGTTTGGACTGCCGTTATTTTCTCCTAATATTCATATATTATTTAACAAATAACCGCCATTTTTGAAAGCGTTTTTTAATTCCTTATATTTATTTTTTAACCCTTTATAAAAATATTTTATTATTTTTAGATAATATCTATATAAAGTTTTAAACGGAAAACGGCCAATAAACGTATTTCGCAATAACCTTATTTAATTATTTTAATACTTATTAACGTAATTACGGAAATAATGTTTTAAGATTTAATAAATATGTTTTATCTACTTATCGATTTGCAATTAATAAATAATTAACATTTACTGTTTTATTTTTTATTTTTTGTAAAATTCCGCTTAAAATTAATTTATTAATAATTTATTTTTATCGTTAATAATTCCGGCTAACGTATCGAATCTATATTTAATTTCGTTATAAAATAATCGGGCCAACTCGGTTATAATTAAAATTTTAATTATGAGAATAAATAATTTTAATTTCGTAAAGCGGTCGATAATTACTAAAATTACGTCGTATTTTAACCCGTTTAAATTTAAGCGTTTAAGAAATCCCGTAATAAAATCTAACGAGATTTTTTAAAACAATTATTTAAATAACGGCAGAGGCTATAATTATTTATATGGTTTATGGCATAATTTTATTATGCCTTAATAATTCGGATATTACTTAATATATTTTCGGATATTATTCGCCATATTTTCTTAATAAAACCTTTTAGTTATTAATTTTAGCGTATAAACATATTTTATATATTTTACCTTTAAATTATTATGGTATTAATTAATTAATTATTTCCGTAAAACGTTTTACGACGAGATTATAAGTTTATTCTAATAATATAAAATTTTATTTAAGTTTAAGAAATATCTTCCTTTTATTTTAACTTAACGTTTAGTTATTTATATTAATTTTATAATATTTAAGTCCTTAATTTGTAATTTTCGAACTTAATCGTAAAATTATCGGGAAGTTTTCGGTTAAAATACCGTTTTATCCTTAAATAATTTTTTTTACCAAAGGACGTAAAATATATTAATTATAAATAATAACCTTAGTATTAATTTTATCCTTTTTAAATTTCTTAGAATCTGATTATAATACGGTTATAATTTACGGTTATTATTATTTAATTATTAATCATATTATTATTGCGATTTATATTTATATTATTATTTAGAAGCGATAAATTTAATAAATATATAGTTTTTTATTTTCCCTTTTTTTTCGAAAGTTTTTTATAATCGTACAGGAAGGGTTTTCCACTTTTTTATGCGGATAATAATTACTTAAATTTCCGTTACTTAAAATTTATCTGAAAATTTTACAATAAGCGAATTTTGCGTTACTTTTATAAGGCCTTTTGCCCTTTTATAATGCTTTAAATTGCGTTATATATTTACGACCGTTTTCTATACGTTTTCCGGTATGTTATTCGTAAGTCCGAAGTTTTTAAATAACGTAAGAATTACGTTTTTATATGCGATTTCCCTTAATATATAATTCGGGCGTTTAAATAATTTATCCGCCGGGTTAGTAACGCCCAATCGATATTAGATTTTAAAATCAAATTACGTAAGGTAATAAACCTATCGGGCCAATTATTTTTTAAGGTTACGCGCTGGCGTTTTTATTATATCCTTTAACGTTATATAATTAATAAATATTAAAAAATTTTATTCCGTATCCTTAAAATATTGCCGTTAATATTTTAAGCTTTTTATAATCGCTAATAATTCTTATTACCTTATAATTTACCGTTTTTCGATTAGATTTAACTTTTGCAACTAATATGCAATTAGGCGTTAATACTTTTTATATTTTTATGAAAATATTCTTAATATAGTTTTTATCAAAAGGTCTATTTTAATCCTGGTATTTTTAGCATTATTTTAATATCGAAAAATAATTACTAATTAAAAGGTATTTTTTAAGTTTCGAAATACCTTTTTAACTTTTTCGGATTACTTAAATTTTATTATTTTACCTTTACCATACGCTCTTTTTAAAAACCTAATAATAAATTCGATAATATACGAATAATAAGTAATAAATTTCCGATAAAAATTTACAAATCCTAAAAATATTTAAATATTATAAATTAATTTTAATTTTAGTTACGTTTTAATAATATCGATCCGTCGACAGTCCATTTTTAAGTTATCGATATTAATTATAAATCTTAAAAAATTTTTGAAAAATTCGCATTTAAACGTTTTAATAAATAATTAATAATATAATAATTATTCGTAAACTAATTAAAAATATTTCGTATATTTCGTTTTATAATTTAAATAAATAATTATATTACTTAAATATATTACGCATATATAATTAATTAATCCAATTAATACCTTATATATATAAGCTTAAAACGTAATTAACGTATTAATAAAATTAAATAGTATAACCGTATATTCGAATTTCTCGTATTACGTTTAGAAAACGATTTTCTATTAATTATTTTTCTTAATTTTGATATGGTAATAAATATCCTTAAAATTAATTTTCGAAAATACCTTAATTAATCTTAGACGATTTATTACTTTTAAAATTAAAGGTAAAAGGTATTAATTTTTTATCGTTACCCGATTTAGCCCCTTATAGTCGACATATAATCGGAAATTACCGTCTTTTTTAAGTACAAATAATATTAATGCTTTTACGTCTGTTTTCGAATAACGTATCCGGCCTATTTTTAAGTTTTTTTGGATATATTTTTCGAATACCTTTTTTTGACCTTTCGAAATCAAGTAAATTAGGCCGAATAAAGGCGTTTTTTTTAGGATTAAATTTATTACATATTTTATTTTTAACAATTAAGATATTTTTTTATTACTTTTTCGGAATATACTTATCGAAAATTTTTTAAACATATAAAAAAATCGGTTATCCTTTATTTTTATTATTCCCCGAATTCCGGGATATTTAATTTTTTGGTTAAGTTTATTAAATTAATAATATAAATTTGTTTATCGAAAAATATTAAGTTTGCGATTTTTTATTTATTAACCTTTTGTAATAATCCATATAATTATTAATATATAATTATATCCAACAAAATCCTTAATTTACTTATTCCGGGTTTGGATAATAAAAAATCGGGCGTTTTTTGATTACGGCATATTACAAAATAAATTTACTTAAATTTTTGTTTATTCCCGTTATTATCTATTATATTAATAAGAATTTCGTAAGCCTTATAATATTTAATATATGCGCCGTTAACGCCGATAAGGTTTAAAATATTTACAGAAATTAATTAAAAATTAAGTTTTTTCGCCAACCTTTTATTTATAATATTTATTTATATTCCGGTATTTATATCTATTTATATTATTATATTTCCTATATTTTTAATAAATACTTTTTTTAAAAAAAAGCGGTTTTATTTTAACTGTTTAATAATTATTAATCGAAATAAATTAAATATATATGCTTATTCCGGCTCTTTTTTTGAGTTTACGTTTAAAAATTAATTTGATTTATCGTTATATATTATAACGTTTTATACGGCTTTCGGAAATCGGTTTCCATATAGCCGGAATAATAAGGTTTTCGTATTTTTTTTTAATTTATAATTTACGTTTTTATGATTTGGTTTTTTATAATTATAACATTTAAATAAGCCCTTATAAAAATTAGGGATATTAAATCGTACGGATTTATTCCGATCGGAATTAAATTGGCGATTATCTGCCTTCTAAATATAAAAACGCCCGTAATTCTTATTATTTTCGTACGGCGCTTTTAATTTGTTTTGGGAATTTTTTTTCCCCAAAACGTTAAAATAAAATCGTTTATTTTTATTAATATTTTTGGCGGAAGATAATCGGGTTTTTTTTGCTTTTTTTCAGGCGTTCTGGTAATATTTTACCTTATTTATTCCGTTATTAATTTGTTTTAATTTAACGTTTTTCCGTAATAAGGTATTTCGTAACCTTAATATTAATTTATAAAAATAATTAAAAGTAAAATATTTATTATCCCGATCGTTTTCCGAGTTAAAAACGTTTGTAAATTTTATTTTATAAATTAAAAGCCTTTATTTAGCGTAAAAATCCAACGGCGATTAATTAAATCGTTATCGTAATTCCATAAACTATTCTTTATATTTTTATTGAAAAAATTAGGATTTGCATAATTTTTCTTAATAAAAATTTATAAATCTTTTATTTTTAATTTTTTGGATAATTAAAATAATTAAGCGTAATACGGTACAATTATTACGTATTCGTAATAAAAACGTTTATATGGCTTATAATCTATTAAATGTAAATAAAAACATTTTGCTTTGGTCTTTCGGCGTAAACTTCCGTAATAGCTTTTATTTAATTTTTTTTAATCGACGTACGTTCGAAAAATTTCGAGCAATTATAATACGATATTTATTTATTATCTTTGGACTTTTATAACGATATCGCAATAAACTTATAAAGCTTTGTTTTTTTAATTTATATTATTATTTATTATTCGGCTAGTTATCGAAATAATTCCGAATATTATTCGTTTTGTTAACGAATAATTTTCGAAATTTAATTATTATTAAAAGGTTTAACCTTTTTTTACTTTAAATTCCGGAACGCGTTCGTTATGTTATGTCCGTTTTCCGACCGTTTAATTAACAGTTGTCAGGATACGTCCTTATTATATATGTAAGGGAATTTAGGATCTCGGGAATTATAATCCTTTGCCCGTTAAGGTTCCGTTATAAGCTTTTTCGCCTGTTTCCGTATTATGATCGATCGTTTATCGGTTAAGTTCTAATCGGCGATCTTTTCGACTGGTAACTTAAGTTCGTTTTATAATCGGCAAACTCTGTTTTTAATGGTTATCGCATTACCCTTTATAATAAATAGAAAAATTATAAGATAATGGATAATTATAAACTGGATAAGGTGATCTCCGACCAATCGTAAAGCAAATTCTGAGAAATAAATATATTAAGTTATTTCCATCTAGCGTTTCCTACTAGTTGCCAGATAGTGGATTTATATTAATAAGTGGGTCGGTGGCTGATCGGTGACTGGTCGGCTACCAGCCTCATCCTTATAAGGGCTATATTCTTATATTTAATTATAAATATCTTTTATCGCAATTATAAAATCTATTATATAATAATAAGTTTTTCGTTAAAGCTTTAAACAGTAACTTTTTTTAAATAAATAGAATTACGGAACTTTTTTTAATAAGTCTTTTTTTATCTGGCTTATTATTTTTTAAATAATTTTTATAACAAGTTCGAATTAATCGAAAATGTTTCCTATAAAAATATTATAATAATAAATATCTGGTCTTATATTCTATTTAAGTTATAAAACTTAAAGTAGATTTACATTGAAAATAAAAGACTTTAAATATTTCTTTTTATTATAGAAATAATAAAATAAAAATTTAATTTTTAAAGTATAAATTTGTATTAAAACAATTTTTATTCAAGCTATAAATTATTAAAAAACAATTTCGAAAACTTCTAATTTTAGCTTAAAGTTAAATTATTTCAATAATATTCGTTTTAAAAACTAATATATTAATAGAAAATTATTACTTAATTTTTTATAATAAGTTTCAATAATAATTTATAATATATAACGAAAACAAATTCAACTAATTATTAAAATTAAATTATGCGAATTTATATTAATAAATATACCGTAAAACTTTTAATAATAGTATATTGTAATTTAATATTTTTAAGTAATATAAATAAATATATTTATATATTTTTTTCAGTTAATTGAAAAAGTTTATTTAATATTAATTTATTTATTCATTTATTTATTTATTTATTACGCTTAATTAAACGATCACTTCATTATACTTAATTATTTTCAATTAACCGCATATTACGTAATCTTATTCCTGACGAGGCTTATTTTCTTGGCCCGACCGTTTTCGAAACTCTAATCTATTAAGTCATAATATAATTAATAAAGTTCTTAATTTTTATATTAAATAGCTTTACACTCGT
This sequence comes from Monosporascus cannonballus, assembly GCA_004154925.1. Lineage (NCBI taxonomy): Eukaryota > Fungi > Ascomycota > Sordariomycetes > Xylariales > Monosporascus > Monosporascus cannonballus. The sequence continues at coordinate 32,485 of QJNS01000302.1, forward strand.
ATGCCTTGTGCATTTAAAATTAATATTAATCTAACCGTTACAATAAAGCGATTTATATGGTATTTCATAAATATATTAACTTCAAATACTTAGTCAGCTTGGTGCAGTTGTGGGCGCATTTGGTTATTTTCTCTAGTGGAGTAGTAAAAGGCCTGCCCCCCGGCCCCCCCTCTCTCCTGCATGCATATTTTACTTACGATACGAGTCATGCACGCCCTCCAGCTGGTTCAGGCCCTTCTTGATCTGTATATCCATGACCTCCAGGCTCAGAGCGGCATGTGCGCTGCTCTCCCCTGCTCACTCTGTGCGCGAAGGTCGTGTCGTTCTACAGATTCAGCGCCCCCCTCGCAGATGTTGCGGTTGGAGAGCGCCTGGGCCGAGATGGCCTGCTTGCCCTCGTAGAGCGCTAGCCCGAACGCGACCAGCAGCATCTCGGAGGTCTCCGCCTTCCACTGTCCGCTGTCGATGCATTCGTAGGTATGTTGCTTGATCGTGCGCATCTCCTTCGGGCCGGAGGCGAGGTGAGTGTACGTGGCGAGTCCCCCGTCCGCTACGTAGACGATGTCCCAATGCTATTATATAGAAGTTATTAGCATAATTCTCTATGGAATGAGGTAATATTTGCAAGTAGCGGGACAAATCTTGAGTTGGCGTCATTCGTGTCATTCCTATGGAGCGCCAAGCCGAGGGAATCGGTCTCGAGTCTTACCGGCCCGCTCGGGGACGAGGTTGTCACGACTTCATAGTGATTCATCGCTGTTTCCTCGCTGGAGCAAACTCGGAGAGGGTTGAGGAGATAGCTCTGTACCTAGGATTGTGGTGACAGGTGTTATGTGATACAAGGGAAAAGCAGAATGGGGGCTTGGGAGCTCATAACACAGGCTTAAATAAGTTGCCAACCTCAAAAGTCACACACAATGAATGCGTCGCTATACTAGAGGCTCTCTTCCTGATTACTATCCATACAGTGAATCAGAAATGTGTTTGTCACGGCCGGCACCTAATATGCGGCTTGGTTCAAGGATGGAGGGCGTTGGTGATTCAAGGACTGAGGGAGTTGATGACGATGTAGGATGCTCTGGGCGGATGCTATTTATATAATATGGGTATTACGGTATCGCTGAATATTAACTACTGGGTATCATGAATCTGAGGGGTTGAAGCCATGTCCAAGATGACGAATTCGTCGGTGCCGCACCCCATTTACCCTTTATCCCAACCAAGTCATGAAAAAATCACAGATGACAGAGGACTAGTTACACGGGAACTTGTACGACCGCTAGGAGCTGTACGGCGGGACAATTCCCTGGTCATTGAATTCAACTAATGAGTGATCATTGTAAATCAAGTTTCCTGATTGCGTTTTTCTTACTATAAGCACCACGCAGCTCTTAAGCTATGCCACAACCATCCTATCTCCGTTTTCCTGGGGCTCTGTAGTATGGGAACATATCTAACATGAATCAAGGCCTCTTATTAAAACACAAACTTAAGCCCATCCAATAGAGTTGGCGTCCTAAGGGGGGCTGTCAAGGCCCTTTGGGGGCCCTTTGACTACGAGAGACCACAAGCATGCCCAGGCCCGAAATTCTCATCCGAAATGGCCAAGGACGAGAGAAGGGAGACCTCAATCAAACGCTTCACAATAACTCCCGACCATGCCAATGAGACGCCATAATCCTATCTCAGCCAACCCTTAACTGATAGACAACGTAAGTGTTCGACTACAATGAAAGCCTCGTCATTTCTTTTCAAGTGCGCCAACCAGGATCTCTAGCTCCTCCACGATATTAGGATAAATAGCATTCTGCAGCTCTGGTGCACCAAGGTCTGAGCCGCGCCCGAAGTCATTCGATGCATTTCTGTGTGAGTTCCTGGTACCTCGGGCCCATGCGGGAGTTGACGGAAGCCATTTTCCGTACCACCACAACACCGTCGGGGTTAAGTGCGCACCAATAACCGATTTGCAGCAGTGCCACACCAAGACTATAGACTGTGAGGTTGCGGGTGCCGTAGGTTAGCTGGGCTTCCTGGACGCCGTCGCGTAATGGTTCGGCTTCCTTCGAGCTCGGCGGGATTTCGTCCGGTATGCCATTGGCTACTGAATTCTGCCTCGTCACGAGTTCAGTTCTGATATGAAGCGTGTTCAGACTCTCACCAAGATTGTCGTCGTTGTTGAAGTCGGATATATCTTGCGGAGTCGAATAATGGCGCCACCACGTGGTACGGTGAAGTTACAGCATCCCTCTAGCTATGGTCAAAGCCAATCCCAGCTGCTGAGGAACGTAAAGAGCAGAGTCGATCGCCTGATTCAGCGCTCTTACAAACGGGACCAACTCGGTCATTGGCTTCCGGCAAGGTGCTTCACCGTGTCTATCACTCGGGTATAGGGGATACTGGTAATACTAAACGCATTGATGTAGCTGGTCACCCATTCCACCGTGCAAGAACGCTTGGGTTCGCTTGTTGGCATATGTCGTCAGCTCCGTGTAGCCCAACGATTTCGGATTTCGGGCGATAACCTCGAAGGCTGGAGGGTGATGGCTGTGAATCAGATAGGGTGAAAACCGCCAGCCCCTTATTATCCTGGAAGCTGAGCTTCATTTTCTTCCTTTGTTAGCTTTTTTTTTTTTGGGGGGGGGGGGGGGGGTTT
>QJNS01000302.1:35147-83523 GCA_004154925.1 Monosporascus cannonballus
CGGGCCTGTCGACGGGCACGCATGGCTTACTGTGTGGTTTCTGATACTGGACCCTGTGGATAAATTATAGTGACATGATGATACGGTACTATTAGAGATCGAGTAGTACGCCACTTTTGCCGCGCACGGCTGCCGACGCGAACTCGTGAGTTCCGGAGGCCGGTACAGGAGAAGGGCCGCTGTAGGATGTGCAGATATAAACCTTAGGTCTTTTCACTCCGCCTGCACTGGGGCGGTTATAGTTAGCGGGCTTATGAGCAGGTTCCTAGACGGCTTATTCTGAGTCTACCCGTTTTGGTAGGTTATTTGGTTTTACGGGTCCCGGTGGATACCGTATTTCGGGCAAGCTGTCAGGTCTGCGAATTGGGGACTTTGCCTAGGGTTAGGTACCTAGGTAGCAATGAGACCTTTATCTCATATGCAACTCACAATGGAGAGATCACAGTCTGCCCCTTGTGTGCGAGCAGCGATTATCTCCTGGGAAATTGTGCAATATTGACAACCACTCCACTAGGCAGGTTCAAGTGCCAAGTAACTTGTCTAAGTCCTAGTACATGCAAGAAGAGTTGAGCTTGACGTGTACGTTACATCTTAGCTGTTTAAAAACAGGGCTTGGAAAATATACAACTATATTTATACGGAAGGTGTGGCTCACCTTACCCCTATTCCGACATATAAGCCATTATTTGTTCTGGAGCGCATTAAACTCTTGTCCGGGCTCGCGTGGGGTACCCTCGAAACGAGGAGCTACCGGCAGTTCCTAGAGAGCTGGGTTGCTGATAAACATCACTCTTGAAAGGACACAAATGTTCATACTAACCAATTCAATGTGATTTCGTCTATGAAAACCACACTTCTAGTCACATCATGAGGAACACCGGTGCACAACAGGTGGTACCGATGGGAGCCATCTTGAGCAACTATACTGCAAGCCCCATAAAGCCGTATTGACCATGATGGAGTGCGCCTATTGTAGGAACCCTTGCAAGTGGCCTCCCTTGCTCTCTGGTACGCTAGACGTTTACCTAGCGGCTGAATCGAATCCACCGTATCTGTGCGGCTGTCATTCGAAACAAAATTGGTGTTTTTATACCGACGCTGGTAGCCTCGGAAATAGTGAGAGCCGGACCAAGTGAAAAGCGTTGGCCACGGGCGAGTTGGTATTCGTTTATGCAAGCAATGTACGCCTAATTTTATATATCACATCTACCGGAGTGACGCCATCAACAGCGGAAGTACCTCTTCTCGACCCACCGGTCCTCGAAGTCGCTGACCAGGTTGCCGACTACGATGGTGATGTCCGGGAACACCTTTGTCAGGCGATGTAGACCGACTTTGCCGGACGAATACGTGGCTACGACGATGCGATCCTGCGGCACGCCATGATCCACGAGGACCTGGACCGCCATGAGCGCGGAACCTCCACTAGACATCTGGGCGTCGAGGAGAAGGACACTCTCGTGTGTCTCGATATCCTTGGGGAGCTTCAGATAGTGAAGTTCCGGCTCTCCGGTCCGCACGTTCGACTGGATCAGGACGCGGCCGGTCCGACAGTCGGGTATCACCCGCTTTAGGCCCCCCTCGAAGGCAGCGCCGCCGCGAAGAACGATAACGGCACTTACTTCACCCTTCGGGACAAGTCCCTGGTACTTATGGCCCGCTGGTGTCTCCACTTTCAACTCCTTGAAGTGGACATTGTTTAAAGCCCTAGAGATGTGAGATCCTGCCACGGATATGCATGAGTTCATACTAGACCTACTGTTCAATCAGCAGACAGGCAAACCTGTCGAAATAGAATATGAAGTCTTCGCTCGAAGTGTCCATGTCTTGGATCAATGTGTTCATGCTTATGACTTGTGGAGTCCCCTTTAGGACGGTGACTCGGTAGGAAAGGGGCTCGACGTCGTAGCCCAGCTCTAGGCTTTTCAGTGCTGCGCGGTGACGGGTCGACTTTTCGACAAGCTTCCTGTCAATGTATTGTGTAACCATGGCTGACCGTATTAGTGATATCCAATGAAAGGTGCAGGCCTAACTCACTCATCGCAACCCGATTTTCTATTCCGCGTGGCACTATGATGTCTGTCACGCCAGCCGGTCAGCCTGGTGGCGGATAAGAGAATAGTACTGGGCATCCCGATCGTGGGATGAGCCAAGTCAACATTAGAGGCGGCAATTACCTGCATGGCTCCTCTGCGGTTGAACATACTGGGACACACTTTAGCTCAGGATCTGATACGAGAACCGAGGACTAACTTTCTCATAGTTAGGCTTCACGAAGCTAAACCATTGCTTGATGCACCCCTCGACAGTTCGGCCACGGTCTGTTACGTCTCGCAATACTAACGGGTGATAGCATGAGCAAATGTCGCGATTCTCGTCAAGGTGCAAACGTACTCCTCCTTGAAAGGCAGATGTCGGCGTCTGCTTCGCAGTATATCTATAGGCCAAGCTTAGCTAGCGGGATAAAGACAATGAGGCATATACAGGGGATAGTTACCCTCATGTCCATCAAGTCCATTACTCTTTGGTCGTATAGAGCGAATATACCCTCCAGGACAAGGACATGCGGTGAATATATAACGGTGGTTTCCTTTAAACGCTGGTGTTTCTCGAAGGAGTAAATGGGCACTTCTGCGCGCTTGCTGGTGTAACGTGAGATGAGAGTATTTGACTGATGATGGTATGACGGATCCAGGGGAACTAGTAACAAGGGGTGCCAACCCTAACTAGACTCACCCTGCCTTGAGGTCCCGAAGAGTTTGTAGCAATGCATCAAAATCTATGGCCTGTTGTGACCAACTTCAGCATGTACAGGAGGTGTTACACAGATAACAGGCCATACCTCCGGAGAGTCGAAGTCATATTCATTCAAGAAGGCCTTTCTGGAAGCCTCTGCATCTAGGGGCTTATAGTACGAATCCTACATAGAGTGAGCCTGGAAACTCGCAACCACCTTCCAAGAGAGACACTACCCACCATAGACAAAATCACAACCCACGGCAGGTTAAGCTTGCTCACTATGGCATGAGACAGTGTCGACTTCCCGGATCCGGAGCTGCCAGCAACACCAATGATGCTTAGGTCAGCCCAAGGAGGGCTGTAGTGGACTCGCTTAGCGATAGTATCGGCATGATTGTCAGGCACAACAGCCGCTGAGCCAACACCGGTATTCATAGCTGTCTGAGGATCCCAATTATAGATGTGCAGACAGCGTTGGGAAAAGAGATGTCTTGTGATAAAAGCACTTCCTGATGTTATATACCAAGGATCTCTGTTAAAAAAAAGAAAGGGGAGAGATGTGGCTGTCGCGTGCCTGCCAGAAGCGTTCTAGGGGGGGGGGGGGGGCAGGACACACCGACAGCTACGCCCGTGCTGGCAGTTTGTACCCAACTACGAAGTAACCACCGTTAAAAGCCTAACAGCAGGGACGACTTGGCGTTTTTACATGTGGAATTTGAATACAGCGGAGTTGGAAACAAATAAAACGAAAGACTGGAGTGCATTCACAGTGAACGATACAAAGTTGAAGCATGGGGCATATCGATAGTGACAAGAATCCACAGAGTATCTGGTAAATGCATAAGATTATGCAACCTTGGACGGGTTTGGATCCCATGTCTCGCACCAGTTAATGCATACGGTCTGTGCCCATGGTTACCATATTCTTACCTTGCAATTTTGCATACCCAACCGAACTTTTCCCACCCGCCTTCACTGCTCATTTTTCAGCCTCAATTGGACCTACATACATTGTGCATAACATTCAGGTTTGCTTTGGTTCGCAACCTCAATGTCAACCATCTTTACCCGTACCACCAGGCCATAATTGCGTACTGGGCATGTCCTCGTCAGAGCATACGTTTGAGGATCAACTTCGACACGCCCGACATATCGCAGAGATTTTACTTGATCGCAGGATGGTACGGTTATCTCCAATACCACGACTGACCATTGGCTCGAGGCCCTTCCTGACCACAGCATTCCCCTTCACAGGCTGACCGCAAATCCCACAGACCTCGTCTACGTCTACTGCTACTCCCGTACGACATAACTTTACGCAACAAGTCGAGAATGTAAAAGCGCCAAAAAGGTAAACACGAATATGCTGTGCTCCACGTTGGTTTTAATTCTTGGGGTTTATCATGATGTAACGACAATCAATGGGAATCTCTCTGAGCACCTCATGCGGAGAACGATTTATCTATCTTCAATATCTGAACACTTCCAAGTCCCCATTACCCTTTTAATATTGATGCCGACCAGTCATCAAGGACTGAGGCTAACATGGCGAACAAGCGATATCAATGCATTAATCCTAGATTACCTCACGGTGGCGGGTTACCCCAATGCCGCTGCCAGATTCTGCACAGAAGCCAACCTGAATCCACAACAAGACAACGAGGATATTGAGGTTCGGCAGCGCATACAAAAATCGATACACCAAGGTGATATCGAGGCAGCTATTCAGACTCTGAATGATTTAGACCCATCTGTGAGTGCAACTTTCGTATACTAGCCCCTGATACTTGATGCGCTATGATTAGAACACGAGTTTTACATGCACCACTCATATGGTCTCCGGATTGTTGATGAGAAACAACCACTTTCAAAATGAGCCACGCCTACTCGCTGTCACCTTTCTGCCGATTCCTCCCGTCGAACGCAGCCTAACATTATGCCTAGATATTGGATGAGAATGGGTCCCTACATTTCGCTCTGCTGCGCCTTCAATTGGTGGAGCTAATCCGGAAATGTACGGCAAGCCCAGGCGGTGATATTACCCCTGCCTTGGAGTTTGCAACAACAATGCTGGGTCCGCGTGCTTCACAAGATACGCAGTTCCTCGAAGATCTAGAGAAGACGATGACACTGCTCGTCTTCCCACATGATAGTCTTGATCCCACACTCGCTGCTCTTCTGCAGCCTGGGCTAAGGAGAGAGGTGGCCGATCGGGTGAACAAGATAGTTTTGCAGCACCAGTACCACCAACACGACGCAGCGATCCGCAAATTCTTGATGACGAGGGTTTGGAGCGAGACTATTGTGCGCAACGAAACAAAAAAAGACCTGCCGCCGAGAGTCGACCTCGGCTTGGACGGTGATGATGAGGACAAGCAGAATGGCCATGACGAGCAGATGGTTACGACTTAGGATGATGATAATGAACTGGAACATGACCTCGGCGATGATCCTCGCCCCATTCACGAACCGGTCTTGCCGGTGGAATTATGGTTGTTCCATCCTGTACATTATCGTACTTAAACGATGGAAGTGAGGTACGAGCAGTATCTGAGGGAATAGTTGGCGACTCTTTCTTTATATGCATGGCGTTGGGGCATTACCGGATACCACAAAGGCAGGCGTTTGAGGTTCGGGGTGTGCGGTAAGGCGCACAGCAATGGATGGACTATGTATACCAGAATGCATTTTTATTCGGGACCTGCCTGCGCGGACGGCCGAAAATACTCAGAAATTCGAATACGTGATGGGAGTAAGACGTACCACTCAGGTCTTATGGACTACAACCCAGTTTTTTGTGGACAATGCATCATATTGCTTTTCTTTTTCCCCCTCCCTGCTGCTAGCTGTTCCTCAGTAAACTTTTCGATTTGTCTTGCGTGCGTCTTGATTTGATCTAATTGACGCTCTATCTGTCTTGTGGCTGCCAACCAATAGCAACATACCATAGTAAGGATGCTCACTTCCGGGAAGACATTCGCGCCCTTGATGGTTAAGAAAATCGAGAAGTCCAAAAGTTTCGACGGCGTCTGCTGCTACAAGAGGTAAGGAGACGGGGTAGTTGATGGAAAGATGCGGGCTAAAGTAGCAAGCAAGTTTTGTTGCGGGATGGCTAGGTACTTTGGGGAAACATAACATCCAGATCCTGCATGGTGTTCGACGCATCTTTGTCAAGTCGTAGTATATGTACAAAACAGACCGGTGGCTAGTCTAATCAAGCAGCCGGCCACACAGCAGCAATAGAGGCTTTCTTCCCCGTCTCTCTTCTCTCCGTGTCTGCCCATGTCTCTATCTCCCCTATATCCGCCATCCATGTCTCCTGCTGTCCCATGTAGTTTCTATCCTATCTTACTTGGTCCGGATGTGCTTGAGCTTGCTGGGGGAGTAGAGGAAGTTGTTGGCGTAGGCCTTGGGGGTGAAGGCGCGCTTGGTGGGCTCCTGGACAAAATACTCGTAGCCCTGCTTCTCGGCGAAGGCGATGGCGTCCTCCTTGGTCCGGAACTCCATCCTGGTGCCCTGCATGAAGTCGCCCGACGCCTGCCACCCCATCAGCGGGTTCTCCCACCGGTGGCCCTTGCCCAGCACGTCCCAGTCCATCCGCCAGTGGCGCGCGCCCCAGGTCCCGGACTGCGTCGCCGGCTTCGCGGACTGGTAGATCCTGTTTGTGTAGCGCGCGTGAGTTGGACGTTTCTGTCTTGTCTACCTCGCCCCTCAACCAGTCTGTGCGCTTCTGGGCCTGGGAGTGACGTACCGCACGGTTCGGGCCTGCAGCTCGATGGGCGCGCCGGATATGACGGCCGCGGGCAGGATGTCAGTCTCTTCGCTGCCGTCCATTATTCGCTTCGGCACCGGGGTGTATGTCCTAGCAGTAACCGGTCAATACCCACCCTCACTCGTCCTCCCCATGGTGCGCATGCATGCCCGCGCGGAGGGAGGGGATAGAGACGTACGACGTCGCCTTGTCGATGTGCACGCCGTAATCGGGCGCGTTAGCGGGCTTCACGGCGGGATGCACCTCGCCGTGCTCGGTGAGTGCTGTCGTCGTCGAGGTATCGGACTTGAAGCGGCGTTGCTGCGTCTGGGAGAGGGCTCGGCTGGGTAGCGAGGAGCATATCCGCAGCAGTCTGGCTGCCGTCTGAATGCGAAGGGAGGCCATCGCCGTTGTGCGGAGGGGAAAACGGAACTGGATGGTTGCGACGAAGAAATTGCAGGTTTTGCTCCTCCTCGTACGCTACGACATTGAATAATGAATGAAATGCAATCCAATACCAGAGGGCGAGGGTTAATGTATAAGGTAGGTATGTTGAATCAATGAAGCATGCAAAGCTCACCTGCAAGATTGGCCCGGGCTACAGTGGGCTACAGTGGGAGGGGCGGGGGCGTCATCGATGACTTGGGTCCTCTGATTGGCTGGCCGGCAAATCATCGCGCTAACTTGCCGTCGGGTCCACGTTGAGTACTATGTAAGAGAGTCTTTTCCGAACTTCCATTGCAACGAGCCTTGGCTGGTTTTGACTTCAAGCTACGACTTACTCAATTGCACTCACCTCGAGTCTTTACTGCTATCTCGTCGCGGACTTCTCAATTGAGGCTTCTGTGGCCCCCGTCTTCGCCCAATTTCTTCGCATAACGACTGCGTCCCCCACCCACGACCACAATGAGCTTCGTTACCCGTCGGGCCCTCTCGACCCTCATCCCTCCCAAGGTCCGTGGGTTCTGGTGCATATCGTCATGAAACCCTTGCTAACATGATATGTATAGGTCGCTTCGCCCAATGTACGTACTTCCTATGCGGTTGCGCTCTAACACCCCCCTATACCCGAGTGTCTTCTATGATAAGAGGTTGCCATATGAAAATCGCTATTGTTGGGCCCTGGGGACATGTTGATCGTCGATGTCCAAGGAACTCTGCGATGAGAAAGGAGGGGGCTTCCAAAGGCCGGATGGAATTCCAGGACGTGCTGACGGTGGGATGTGATGTCTAGGCTATCGGCGCGGCTCCTGATGCCGTCCGCATGAAGCGCGTCGTCGGCTTCTACGAGAAACTCCCCCGAGGCCCGGCCCCCGATATGCAGCCCAGCGGCCTCTTCGGCAGCTACCAGGCCAAGCACTTCGGCAAGAATGCTACCAACAAGCGTACGTCGTCGCAGGGAAAGACCCGTTATCTGGTGTGCGGTGTATAGCGTATACTGATGTCACGCCTTCAGCTATCTTCCATTGGATTGGCTTCCTCCTCGTCGTTGGATATCCCATGACCTACTACTTCCACCTCCGTAAGTTCGACTGGGAAGGAATTGCAGAAAGAATTCTACTGACGGCACGGCAGGCCACCACAAGAACAACGCCCACTAAGATGGCCTGACGGGCGGGAAAAGCAAAGGGATCGCGGGTGCGACGGAGACCTTGTACATAAGATAGAGGGGGTTGCTGCGGTTGTAGCTAGCCTCCGTGTACTAGAACGAAGCAAGAAAGCCCAAGCCATGAATTGACAGCTTTTCTTTGTGTGATCACCGTCGTACATATGGGGTATGGTCGAGTGCTCAGATGCATTGAGGTCCCTGTTGGCCTCGGATCTACGTCGATGCGCTGTAGTGCATTTCCCTTGGCTACTTCTACGTTCAAGAACATATCCGCTTGCTTTAGGACCGTGGTGCAATGGTCTATCGCGGCTACCCCTTTTTCTATTGTTCTTGACCTTACCATTCTTACTCGTCCTGTGCATTTGCCATTCAGTCTGCCTTCGAAGGTTACTGTGGTTGATGTTGTTTTCAGCCCACTAACGTTAGAGGTATATATGTATTCCTAGGGATATATACGCATATACAACCATTTTGCGAGACCCCACATTTCTTCCAGGCCACTTCCCTTCCAGCTTTCAGCGCATCGGCGGAAAGTCATTTCGGCCAAGACCCTGGACCTTCCCTCATGCTAACGGAATTCATTCACTCGTTCGTTCGTTCGTTCATTCATTCATTCATTCGTGCCTGCCACCGCAACCGCACCTGCAATTGCGCCTGTAGATAGGTACATACTGACATCTCACATACATACCTGCTGTTGCCGATTTGCACGGGCCGACTGGAGTGGCTGACCGTCCCCCATTGAGTTTTACTTAATAAGCAGGAGAAGAGGTAGGTACAACGTAGTAACAACCTCTTACTTCAAACTTCCTTTCGGCTGTGGAAGCTTTCTCTTTACTACCTGCCTATACCTACATACTTTGTTGACCCATTTCCCTCTCTCTCCCTCTCTCTCCCTCTCTGCTCCCCAAAATCCTCACCTCCCCGCCATCTACGTATTTCTTCCTCCTGTAACGTATCGAGGGAAGAAAGAAGCACCAGCAGAAGAAGAGGAGGCATTCCGTCACAGGTCGCAATCTGTACGTAGTTTTTCTACCGCGCGCACCATACAGTTGGGTTTATCGTATTGCCCGCCTAACTAATTTCTCTCCTCGCAGGCGTATTTCTCACGTAAGTCCCGTACTTGCACCTTGCTTGCTATTTACTTTGTCGACCTGACCTGCATGACGCCTTTAATGGCCTTTCTCTTCTTGCGGTGTTAGTTTATGAGCAATAGGTTGCCTACCAATTGTCCCACATTATCCCCAGTTCATTCATTCACAGACTGCCAAGACGACACCAAATACTGGGACCTTGGAAAAACAATTGAATGAATGCCTCAGCACCCTCCCGCTCAGTCCCAGCCCTTCTTCACCCTGCTTTGACTGACTTAGATTCATCTTACCAGCATTTCACCATCTGATTCTCCTGCCCAGTAAATAAGCATATATCACGATACCCGACAAGTGGATGATGGCTACAGAGGCCACCGCTACGAAGCCCGTCGATGTATCTGTAAATGAGCCTTCGCTGGTGAGTATCTTCCCGTGCTTTACCTGGCCTCTGCTTAAGGCCGGAACCGTCTGTCGCCGCAAGACCATTTCTACCTCATTTGACCCGAATCCCCTCTCTCATTTTTCCGCTTCCTGGGGTTGCAGTGGGTTGGCTGAGTTAGGGCGGCCTGCTCGTGATGACCTTGAATACGCTGACGTGCGGAACCTCTAGACGCACTCCGCTGCTACGACGAAAACTGATGCCCAGCATGTCAACACGCCCGGTACAACTGTCAACGGGTCCCTCGACGAGATCGAGAACAAACAGATTACCGATATAGTCGACGAACTGGTTAACTCAGCCGAAGTAAGCGTGAGCGGGGGTTCAGATACAGAAGCGTACAAGGCCGACCCTCTTAAATCTACAGATGACAAGGGCCATGTGCGCACCTCATCAACAACCACGAGGCCGAAGAGCTTCAAATCCGTGTCGGTCAATAAGACATTCCTGGCCGCCAAAGGCGCGGCGAATGCCGCCTCCCGACCCGAGTCGGCCGCCGGATCTGCCTCATCAACACCGGCGCCAGGCAGCGCAGGTTCTTCCGCCTCGCGCCTGAAGCTGGTCGCAAAATCCGGGAGCAATCTGGGTGGTTCTACCAAGACACTCAGTACTAACGGCAAGTCGGCCGCTGCCCCCGACGGCAGCTCAGTATGGAACCGCAACAAGCGTGAGTCGCCCCCGGCTGAACTTCCGCATCATGCCCTGTCCGCGCGTTTCCCGCTAATAAACCAAGTAGCTGCACCTACGCCCGAGCCAAAGAAGTTATCGGATGAAGAGCTCATGAATCAGTTAAATATTCACATTGCCGACCGCCTACGACCAGAGGACGACGCCAAAGGCCAGTCGAACTGGGCCGATATGGAGGATGAGGAGGAATGGGCACCCGAAACTATAACGTGGACCGACGGAACCCAGATCACGCTACCGCACGCCGACGAGCATCCCCCAAATCCAGCTCCAGCTCCAGCTCCAGCTCTAGCTCCGGCCCCGGCTCCGGCTCCGGCCCCGACTCCGGCTGCTATCAGCAAGGAGCCGGACGTCCAGCCTAAGCCGAAATCCCCAGCACCTACTGCCACTTCTACAAGTGCGACCGCTTCTCCGTCGGTCAGGCCGGGTGTGTTGGCATCAGGAAAAGGCCTCGTGCTTAAGGGTGCACCAGAGAAACCTACCTTGGTAGCGAAGCCACCCCCTCCCCCGGCGCCCGTGAAGTCTCCCTGGGCTCCCTTGCCGCCTATCGACAAAGCATCTCCCGCTATAGTTATGGAGCTACCTGCACATACCCACCCTTCACGAGGCGCCCAACGCGATGTCGCAAGCACTAAGAGTATGACGCCGCCTCCCACGAAGGAGATCGCCGCGGATGATTTTAGTAGAACAACCTGGCGCGAAGGTCCTAACAACTCGAGCCGCGAGCTCTTCAACTCACAATCGGGACGTTACGAGCCTGTTTTCGATAGAAGGGGCTCACGACACGAGATGCCCCCGAGACAGCCTTCCGTCCTGCAACGGCCATCGCATCATGATCACCAGGGACCCGCGGAGCCTTCGGCTGCTTTTCAGACAGGCAGGATTAGTGGGCAAGAAGGACCCTATGGCCGTCGCCGTGGCTCTTCGAATGTCAGCGGTGGTAGCGGAAGCATGGCCCACCGAATGGGAAGATCACACGAGGTCCCACCCCCTGAGGTCTTACAGGCACGGACCGGTTCCTTCGCTGGTGGCACGGATAGTCCCAATTCGAGTCGCCCGTTTTCGCCCGCGAACAATTATCCAACGCCGCGCTCACACTATAGTCAGCCATGGCAGCCACGGCCTTCTCCCAACCAAAACCATGCCAGTATCCACCATCCTCAAGCTACGGTTGATGGAGGTCTAGTTTCGCCAGTCAATCCTCCGGCAGTGTCGACGGACGAAGACACTATCGAACTTCAGAAGAAAATCATGCGCGAGCGTCGCGAGGCCGCCAGGAAACGTAGGGTTGAAGAGGAGGAGCGCGAGGAGGCGGCAAAGAAGGAGCGGCTTCGTCTAAAGCTCGAGGCGCTCGGTCCTGCTCCCGAGCGGAAGAGCAACAAAAAGGAGGAGAGCAAGGAAGATGCCCCGAAAGCATACCAGCCCCCGCAGCGCGAAAACATTCCTGCGTCTCTTGCCGCGAGGACCACTATGTCCCCTCAGAAGCCCGATGCGCCAGCTACGTCGTCGGTCGAAAAGGAACAGGAAGGGAAGGCCGAGGCTAAGATGACGGCAGAGGCCCAGGTCAACGGTGGCAGTCAGAGTTCTTACAGCCAAGCAAGGTCTCAAGGAGCCGCGACTCAGGCGTCAGCCCTGCCCAAAGCCCAGCCAGCAGCGTCTTGGCCTGAGGCACCCCAGTCACAGAAGCCCGCCCCTTACTGGGGAAGCAACCCCCAAAATACGCCCAGAAATGTGTGGGGCGCCCCTGGAAACGATCGCTCGCTTGGAAATGGTACTTTCAGTGCGGGACCTCTAGCAGACCCGCACCACGCCCCAATATCAGCTGCGCCGCGCCATCCAGCCCCCATTGGTACCCCCCGACACACATCCCAAGTCCAACATAGTCATGCTGAACCCCCGTCGAGCCGCCTAGCACCGATCGGGCCACCCCGGGGCCGCCCCGCGCCTCCTTCTCGAGGCGAACAGCAGATGGCCAGCAATCCCTGGAAGAGCGCAGATATAGCCGCAGATGACCATGCCATAAACCTTGAAGTCCGGGCAAGGAATGAGGCCCAGATGAAGCAGTTTGCAGATCAGGGTTTGGGCGTAGATGCAATGGGCCCTTCAACTGTTGACACGTGGCGTGAGGTTAGGAGGAACGAAGATGGAAAGAGAGTCCATGTGGGAAGTTCGGTAAAGTCATACAGCAATGCCCCTTCGAGAGGCGATCAACGGAATGCCTCATGGAATGGCCCCGCTGTTTCGGAGAAGGAGGATGCTCCTCATGCCATGCCAAATGGAGTTGGGCCTGACTACAGCAGACAACCGCCAGTTGGACCAAGCGGGGTTACTATGCCTACCCCTGCTTCACAAACTCGAGGTGGTTCGCGATTCTTCCCATCCTCTAAAGGTGCACCTCATGAAGACCCAACCTCACAACAGCCTCTGCAGCAGCAATCTCGGACCCAATCTCCTTCGCCGCCTCCGCCGACGATGGAAGATCACCCGGTATACTCGGGCAACCCTGAGCGTCCTCATGTGGCATTGCCGCCCCCAAGGCCGCAAGTCAAGCTTCCCCCATCGATAGCTATATCTGAGCAACCGGCGCCGGCACCCGTCGCACCGCCTCAGAGAATTGCTCCTATCTCGTTTGCAGCAGCTGCCGCCGCCGCCGCCGCCCCAGTGCCTCATAATGTGTCGTCACAAACGACAGCTATGCGACCCCCAAGTCGGGGATTACACGGTCATCCTCAGAGCCCGCACGAGTATGCATCTCAGCAGAAGTGGCAGGACAAGATAAACCATCTTATGGGGAAGGATTCTGCACCACCTGCCAGGTCTATGGCGGTCGAAGTCGCTAGCAGACATACTCTGGAGCACATGCCTTCGAATGCGAACGGATCCGCCACCGTCTCGCTTCCGAGTCTCTCGACCTCGAGCTCCACGGCAAGCGACGATAGCCGATCTACCAGCAGAGGAATGGCAGAAGAGTGCTTTGAGGAACAAGAGATGGGATCGTTGCCCCCTGTTCACCTACCTAATGAAGCGCCGGATGCACTATGGCACGCTGCTTCGGTCAACTGGCAGCCCCTAGCCCAGAGATACCGGGTCGAGGCGTCTAATGCCGAAGAACACCGGTTTGGCCCCGACTGGGCGAATGGCAAGACGGTTATCCGTATCGCAACGCCTGGATCAGACCCCAGGACTTTGCCTTTCAGCCTCAGAAACTCCATGAACAACCGAACCAAAAGCAATCCGCGCCGTCCGCCACAGAGAGGTGGCGGCAGGCACTCTTCTCGGGGCGGACACAGGGGGGGTAGAGAGATGTCTGACCACCACGGCGAGCATCCTTCAGGTCCGTCATCGGATCGACCCACTTCGAATCGAAGTAACCGGAGCAGTTTCCGTGGCCGCTCTGACAACTGGGGCAGACATACGTCGTCCGCCTCGACTGTACAGACCTAGGCCTGTCACCTACACCTGTAGGACCTTGCGGCATTGTATTTATCGATTTGACTACCACATGGTAACTGCAGTCATACCATCCAGTGGCAGGGTTCTTTGAACGAAGTGCTTCGCATACGCCCATTTTTGAGGAATTGCAAACACGGCTAGGGTGTCTTTCGACCATTCCTCATATCTCATTACCACCTGTATACATCTACCCGGATGCAGCATGATGTCAGCATCCAATTCCGTCTACTGTCGTGCAGATGGTTACCCGTCTCGGTACGATATTGTGTACATTACCCCAGCGTGCTGTGTTGATACAGCATATTTCCCTGGCGATCCCTACATTACGGATCCTTCGCCCATGGAATGTTTCTAGTGCGGGCAGGATCATGGTCGAGATTACGAATACGAACAACAGGAGTCCCCATTACTGTGTGAACCTTCAATGAACGTCAACGAGACAACGACTATTGCGAAATCCAGTATGATTTCCTGGCCGAGGCGACGCTTGTATGTGCCAAACTTGTTGGTCGTCCATTGTTTGATGGCTGGATGGACTTGTGAACCGAGTGAATCCCAAGACGATAGGGCTTCGGATGATCAGGTCCGCTTGGATCCATCAGGGGTTTGGTTCATGAGGAAAAGGAGACCTCTTGTCAGGGGGGGAGTGCCCCCCTCCGGGGAGGCACTCAACTGCTGTGCGTAGATCGCAAGTTGACAGTAGTCTTGGTAGGCTGCTCAGTGCAAATGAATTCAGAAAACTCCATCACATACGTTCCGCTCGTATGATTCGTGAACCCACCTCCCCCGCGCCGGGGGGGGGGTTCCTACTTGGTGCTTCGTTATGCTGCCCGGTAACGTCCGGTTGAGTTGTAATTATGACCGAATGGATTAAAGGTCCGAGTAGGTACTTAATTCCCATTAAGAGGAAGACTTGCAACATCGCTAGCTGGAATATTACACATACAATCACGTGGTCAAGTGGCCTGTGTAATAATACTAGAGATATCAAGCACTTGGGCGAGTCCTCCTCACGTTCTTCCCCGGAAACAGTGCACCGGTGAGGCGCCTTAACGGGTTATAGACAGTAGGCGATTCCGAACTCTTTTGCAGTTTAAACTATTCCGGCCCCCCTCATTTTCTTTTCTTCTTTCCCCTTGCTCGAGGGGTGCGCGGCAGGCAGCCGAAATCCCTCGTAAAAATAAAGCAGTTGCCGAGGCGACACGTATACATAAATGACCTATGTAGGTGATCCAAGGTCTCCATAGCGAGAACAGATCTTCTACTACCAAGCAACCGCTCATCTCAAAATGTCACCGCAAGCGCGACCGTGATATCCTGCCCCCATAAACGGCCACATTACATACACAACCTAGGTAGCATCAGCAGTGTTCATGCTACCTACTCCGACGCTGTGCTAGCAAATTCATGCTTATATATGCATACGTACACGCAACTCCTCCGTTATTGTTATGGACTGTTCCATGCCGGGTCGCGGGTAATTTTTGACCTTGAGATTCCAGGAGAGGAGGGTGGTGAAATAGGGGTGGTGGTATGGCTAGCTAGCCAGGGTTCCTCTCGAGCGGATGGGGTCCGCTAGGGAGGTGTAGTCAGGCAGGCCCTGGTTGGCGGGGTCATCGGTGCCAATGGCGGTTCGGGGGGAGAATCGGCGTTGCGGCTGGCCGTCCGGTCGGTTGGGGCGCTCGGGGAGTTTGCGCCGAGAGTCCGTGGCGCGAGCGAGCGAGCGAGCTAGGCGGGGGGGGGGGGGGCCCGAACTCGCCGATCCTCTCGCCTTCTCGCGCTGCCTCTTTTCGTCCCTGCGGAATCCCCTTAGGGTACCCCGGCCCGATCCTCCGCGTAGCTAAAACCGCGAGCCCCGAACCCGCGCGGATCCCCGTCGAAGCCCGCTTCAGGAGACCCGAGGGTGCTCCCTACGCTGTCGTCGTCGACGTCGATAGGTGCTGTTGAAGAGATGGGGGCTTAACGGGCGACCAGCTCGAATAAACAGCTACGTAAACTCAAGAGCCGCTCTCGCTCATGTCCGGGGGTCGGCGGGGATCTGGTGTGGTTTTGCCTTCAGTAAGTTTTCGTAAGGCAGGGTGGGGCGGGAACCGAGAGGCGGACGGCAGGGGCGCTTATTTGCGTGTTAAAATTGATATCCCAAGGGAAATAGGCCTCGGGCGGAGATGGCAGAGTAAGCCGGTGAGGCCTTAGCCGGTAGGGGATAGGCTAGGAGAACCTACAGGCCATGCCGGGTTTCGGGTTTGGGTGTATCGGCCTATACCACCATCCCTTCTGAGATCCATGAGCCCGGGCATTACGTAGTGAGAAGAGGGCCAACGCCAATAGGCATATCCACAGTCAACACCCGGGTTAAAAGCAGGACCTCCCTCGGAACGGGACGATGGCAGAGTCACTTTAGCGATAGCTTCGTAATAATCGTCGGTGGCGTGGCACCCACTCATTCATATTGCTCGGTCCTATCCCTCATTCAACCAGCTTTATCTCTTCAGCAGCAATGAACAATACCCATTCATAAGGTACAGCACAATGCAGTTTATCGTTGAGGCACTGACAGACCATACATAACATCCGAGTCATTCCTTCCATTCTCATTCGTTCACACGGGACAAACCCTTAAAGAGCTCTCCCCAACTCCAGACGCCATGTGCTCCCATGAGCTGCTTGGGTAGGTAGGTATATCAGTATCAGTGAGTGCTCAGATCATGCCATCCAAACCAAATCAAATTGCAAACCCGCCCGATAGGCCGGCCCCTTAGCTAAACCTCCTCGACGGCGCAGTTGGGATGCAGCACGTAGACGACCTTCTGCGAAGCCGTGGCCCCGCCATCGGCTGCTGCGCCTGTCTCGTCCTCTGCTAGGCCCTCGCCGCGGACCGCCATGAGGATGTTGTCCTGTTTCGGGGTCTCACGTCAGCAAAGTCCAGTCTTAAAAAGGGTATTGAAGGGGCGCATAAAGGGGAACGAGGGATGTTGACGAGAACAAGGAGGTCGCGATCGATATAGCAAAAGACGTACCTTGACCATCTTCTTCAGTACCATCTTGGCGAGGCCCAGCTCGTGATGATAGTCCTCCTCACCGTCGAGCTCGTCCTCCTTTTGCTCCAGGTACCACTGGATGAGGTCGTCGGCCTCGACGCCCTCGCCGGCGCCCGAGGACTCGTCCTCGCCGATGCGCGACACCAGCATGTTGACCATGCTGATGTACTTGTCGTACGTGATGGCGGTCTTCTTCTTCCTCGGCGCGCCGTCCGCCTCCGCCTCAGTCTCGCCCTGGCCTTCGGCCATGCGCTCGTCGCCCTCCGCATCGGCGTTCCGCGCCGACGCTGACGCCGACGCTGAGCCGGACGCCTGGTCCGCGGCCGCGAGGAGCGCCGCGGAGTCATCGGGCGCCTCCTGGGTATCTTCCTCGTCTTCCATCTCGACGTCGTCGTGCTCGACCGAGATGATGCTCTGCCTGAGTAGGTTATACGCCTCTTCGACGAACGCGGGGGTAATCTCCTCGACGCAGTTGGCCTTGGCGATGGCCTCACTGAGCCGGATTAGACTCTCCAGCTGGCGCACCGTGATGCGATAGCTGTTGCGGCCGACGCCGCCTTGGGCGTCGTCCGCTCGCAACTCCTTATACTTGTTGACGAGATGCTCGCGCGCTTCCGGCGTTAACTCAGGCCGGAACGTCCGCGCGAACCGGATGTACCGCTGCAGGCACTCGGTGCCGAACTCGGGCTCCACCGCAGAATCGCGCAGCGCATGGATACTGACAATGTGCTCAGCAAGGTGGCGGTCGACCGTCTCGCTACACTCGTCGAGGATGACAAAAAATAGATCGAAACGCGACATGATAGGAGCGCTCATGTTGATATTGGCGCGCAGCGTCGTCTTGCGGTTGTACCGTCCGCCCACCGGGTTAGCGGCCGCTAGAATCGAGGTGCGGGCGTTCAGCGTCGCCTGGATACCGGCCTTGGCAATCGATATCGTTTGCTGTTCCATAGCCTCGTGGATCGCGACCTGGTCCGCGATATCCATCTTGTCAAACTCGTCGATGGCGCAGATGCCATTGTCCGCAAGCATCAGCGCACCGGCCTCGATGGTGAACTCGCCCGTCTCTTCGTCTTTGACCACTGACGCCGTTAGACCGGCTGCTGATGAGGCTTTACCAGACGTATAGACAGCGCGCGGCGCGAACGAGCAGATATACTTTAGGAACTGGGACTTGGAAGTCGAAGGGTCGCCGACGATGCAAATATTGATGTCGCCACGTAGGGCCATTCCTTCGGCTGTGGTCTTGTGCACACCTGACATCAGTTGCAGGAGCAGGCCCTTCTTGACGATTTCGTGGCCGTAGACCATAGGAGCCAAGGAGTTGACGAGACGCGAATAGATATGATCGCTGTGAACCATCTCACGAAGCTCTTCGATTTCACTTCCCGTCATCGAACTCAGTACTGCGGACTGTGCCTCTTCGACACTCTCGGCCGTATCGGCGGAGGCTTGGGTGAGCGCGTTGACGATATCGTTGACTTGGCGGGTAGCCGACTGGCCCGGTGTTGAAGTGTCCGGTGTCACCATATTTGCAAGGAAGGCTAGACGGTACGTCAGGTCACGAACACCAAGAGACTTCAGACCGGAGACGCCGTTGCCGCCCACATCGTTATTGCGGGACGCACTTCGGTCATCTCGGATAGCGGTTGGTCGAACACCAGGAAGACCCAGTTGGCTGACATCAGGAACCACAATCAGTGCGCCAGTGAAGATGCACTTCTCGCCGGCCTTGGCTCGATCAACCATTTCACCTCGGAGGATGACATCCATGGTTCGTGGCATGCTGCCGGTGGGTATCTCGGAGCTGTTCTCTTGGATCCTGACCTTCTGCCAGTCGACGAAAGTGCTTCGTCTAATATCGAGCTGCCATGCAAGGCGGTTTCCGCACTCGAGGTTGGGGCATTGCGGGGGTTCTGTGTAGCGGAAGGTCTGTTCCACATTCGGGATGACCGTCCGGCAGGCTTCGCAGACGAATGTGGCGAGGGAAAGTTCTGGTCTCACTTCGGATGTTCTCGTGACTGTTCCGGAGATGGAGAGCAGCTGGCCGATGTTCTTTGCGCGCAGGCTCCGGATTCTCGACACCAGAGGCAGGTTATAAAAAGCAATTGCGAAGAGCTTATCCGTCTGCTGATTCGCTGTCTTGTTACTCTGTAGGTCAGATTGACTGGCCGACCCGACATTGCTCGCACCCGAGGTCGTCTGATTACTTGAGGTTGTGGCCTGTCGATGCTCGCGGAAATATTGTGGCTCGTACTTGGCAATCATGTTATGGAGGGCATTGGTGAGAAACGGAAGGAATCGATAATATTGTGAGTTGATGGCGTTGGCCAAGCCTCCGTTCTGATATGAGGCAACATGGTCCCAGTTTACGTAGAAGGTCGAAAGCTGATAAACTCGCATTCCATGAATCTGCGCCACGTAGAACTTGTCTGTGGTGACGGCGCTGGGTGTCGGCGCTCCCGAGGAAGTTGGATCCTCAATGAATCTGCCAGGCCAAAGGACATCAGCAAATCTCGACCATATTTATCACCAGACACTACAAGCTGCTCACTCTTCAATGAAGTTCTCGAAATGCTCCTGAACCGTGATTCCGATTCGATCCTCGACCCTTGGTATAGTAGAAGGATCGCCTCTTCTCCGGCGACCAGGAATCTGATCATCTGCGAGACCCGCGCCCTCGTCATCGCTGGGCGCTGCCAAACTTTCTGAAGGCGGGCCCCTAGGCCTGGCTGAGGATCCTCGCTGGAACTGTCTCTGTTTAGGGGTAGAGGCGGCAGCCCTCGAAGGGGCATCCGACGTGATAATACCGGCGTCGCTTGGAGTCGCCATTATAGTTTATCACTTGTCAAACCGGGCCTTGCGAGACGTGCTGGAGCTTATGACTTTGAAAATTACTTGGAGATATCAGGGGTTGGAATTGTAGTTGGTTGTTTGGGGCCTTATCGGGTGGAAAAAGTCAAGTATTAGAGGGGCCGCGCTAATTCCGTGTTCTCCAGGGAAACGGCGACGCGTAAAGACGCGCCCCCTTGACACGAAAAGTTAAAGTGGTTTCCTTTAGACGCATATTACCGTTTTACCGCATTAGACTATGTCTCATCACTCGTTTCAATACCAAGTATTTTACTTCCGGCGAAAATCCCCTAACTCGATGGGCGGCCATCTAACCACCACCTCTTGTAAAGAACCCTCTGCTGAACCTCTGTGATAACGGGGTCCGTAGCTAAGTAACACTTTTTTTACCATGAAGACCATCCCGCTTGCCTTCTACCTTATTCACGACCACTCTCCCCGGCAGCTCCATATACTTGACAAGTTGAAGCTGTGACCAGATTGTGATGGCCAGCCACATCTCGCAATGAAGGAGATAATGGCCAAAATACCCATGTGCGGGAGTGCGATGCTTAGCCTCATAACCGCTGGTCAACCTAATGGGGGCACATCTGTAGATGCGACGGCGCGTCTATCTTACCCCTGTGAAAACTAAAGGCATGGTTAGCCCTAATAGATCAACCCCTAGTCGAAATTACCTACAGCCGCCTCCGGTACCGCCTTCTCACAGCTACAGCTGTGTTTCCCTGTATTTAAGAGGGCACCATTTCTCTTTTGTTTTGGTTACGATCATTTAGAGGTCAACCTGATAATATATTCTTCCTCAGTTGCAATTGCTTCAGCCTGTGATGTCAGGATCTCCTATCCCCTGATTACGAAGGTGTTGGAGAGTTGAGGAAGATACATGGCGCCCATCGGAAAGTACAAATTTGGAAGAGAGGACGCAGCCATGGGGTACGATTCATGGTTCTCATATTCAATTCACATTTGCTAACAAAAACCAGATCGGTCTAGTATGACGATGGCTCAGCCGTATGAGCCAGAGGAGCCCTTGACGTTGAACGAAATCGTGTGGCAGTTCAAAGTGGCGTTGAAAGATTATTAACGCCTCCAGAATGCATGACAGGTCACCTGGGCCGGCCATTTTGCCGGGGACCCGGATCTCGCTGCAGTAGCAAAGACGACCAACACGGTGATCGGGGTCGCCAGAGGTATTGAAGAAGGGGTTCTGCCACTTGTGGAGAAGTACTTTCGCCGAGTCGGTCGCAACCACCAAGCACTGGCAAAGCAATTGGGCGTAAACCCCGATAAGGTGCAAAGGCTTGTTGAAAAGTCAAACCCGTAGTTGGGACTTTTTTGCCGTAGTTCATGAGGAAATCAATAGTATGTCAATATCAATTCCTATTGCGAACTATCTACAGCTTCTAGATGTCGGTCTTTATGTCCGCGGCTATGATTCTTTGGACAAGGTCATGATACCGGCTTATACCACATTGTCCGCCTTCCATTTCCGCTGTGCCGTTTGCCTTGCCGCCAGCAAAGATTTATAGGGACTGAAGCCGGTATTAACGGCAAACACCAGCCCCAAGGAGACAGACAGGGTATGTCTAGCGCCGAAAAGTGGAGGGAACCGAAGGCTCTAGTTCTGGAGACCTTGGTAGAGATCGGCGTCCTTGCCAAGGTGGCGGCAGAATCCCCTGCCGTCGATGTGCTCACTTGGGGTCCAAACTCTTTGACACTAAATGTTTTCAGCTGCGGGTGGTGTTTGCACTGCAACCCTTTCTCCTTGCTCATCAGATCCTGGGGAAGAAAGCTTTCATGCCGTTTCTGGAGTTAAAGACGTGGTTGAAGCGTTCGACCAGCTCTAACTAAGGCTATAAGTTGGCTTGGGGAGACAGACTTCCATAAAGCCCAATAGACTACGGAACAATCGAAGTGGCTGGATTAGATCTTCACCTTTTTTCCTGCTTCCTCGACGACCCCCATCGAAAAGATCAGGGTCGCTAAAAATGCTAGAGTCATGCGCGAGATCAGCAATTCCTACTCAGGCATCATCCTCTCTTATGCGGCTTCGTTCTTCACCTTACCAGACGTTCTTACCAAGAATTCTTAGTCACCGTCCAGAATACATTTGGCGCCACTTTCTCCATGTTGTACATTTACAATGCTGCTAAGAATTAGAGCGGAGGAAACTGCAACTCGCAGTTGCTGGCGGGTGTTCTAGCCATCCAAGGCGCTACAGCGTTCAACGTGGGGGGCATCGAACAACATTCCTCTCAGTCACAGTACATGGCGCAATTCATACTAGGTTGCGGCGGAACAGCAACCAGATTTGCTAGCGACTCGCGAGGCCCTTAGGCGACCAGCACAACCGAGGAAGACCATGAAGGAACTAGGTCGCATCTCTATGTTCCTCCAACGCCACCAACGGGGCCGCCAAAATCTCACTACGAGCGACGTCGAATTCATCATGAATCAGGCCCAAGGAGAACCCGTCTTAAGCCTTCGAGGCCTTCTGAAGAAGGCCTGTGAAATCGTTCATTCCGAAAGTAAGAGCATTAATTATGACTACCTAAACCCGCACATTAAGCATAAAAAGGTGTTTTATCAGCTTGACGATGAAGTTGCGAAACAAGTTCCTCGCGAGGGTGATCGCAGGATTTGGCTTCCAACACGTACTGTAAGGTTCTTCTTATCCGGCTTCGACAGACTGAATGAAGCCGCCAAAATCATCAACTCATAGCACGCAAAGTTAATAATAAGAAGAGGCAGCCTCTCCACCGCCTTTGCCCGGGCATAGACGACAATGGACCCGTGCGTTATGCAATCATATACACTATTTAGCAACCCGTACAGCTTTCTTAGCCCAAGGAGTTTTACCGCTGGGAACGTATAAATGGGTCGAAATCGGCGTGCAGCTCTGCTAGCGGTAGTAGCATAATTATTAATCGTACGTAAAGTTATTGCAAGATTCACGAAAAAGATGTTATTATGGATCGTTGGCTCGTCAACCTCAAGGCACTCGTCATCCTATCCAACAATTTTAAGTCACTGCTAGCCCGTGCGTTGCCTTAAAATGGAAACGATGGCTACTAAAGAGGCATTCGTTTCGGAGGAAGCTGATTGGTCAGATTTAGTGAATAAAATTGAAGCTTGGCATAGCTACAAAAATAAATGTTATGACGAGTGCTTGCGGCCGTCAATCGGACCATCACGCTCAAATACTAGGTAATGAACCACCCCTATAGAGGCATAATTGCGATTATCCAGGGGCTACATTGACGCTAGCTGGCTACGTCAAATGATGTTTTGTTAGTAATGGAGCCCCATTGAACTGTATGAGGCCATTTCCGACATCGCAAACGTCACAGTAGTACTAGTGATGGAGACACTCTGCAACACCTCGTATTTATCCAGTAGTGGCTGATTACCAGCGGGATGGCGACGATAGTACTTGGTACCGCCTTTGGTGACGAAGGCAAGGGGAAATTGGTGGACATCCTCTCCCGTGATGCCCAACTTTGCGCACGAGCCCAGGTAAGTCGCCCTATACAATGGACGAGTAACTCTCATGGATCTGAGTGACTGACGCCACTATAGGGTGGACACAATGGTGAATTAATCGCGTTCAATGCCGCGGCAAGTGCCTGGAACTAACATTACTGCTCTTAGCTGGACA
The DNA here is from genome assembly GCA_004154925.1 of Monosporascus cannonballus. Classification (NCBI taxonomy): domain Eukaryota; kingdom Fungi; phylum Ascomycota; class Sordariomycetes; order Xylariales; genus Monosporascus; species Monosporascus cannonballus. The sequence continues at coordinate 58,469 of QJNS01000302.1, forward strand.
TACAGTAGTGGTTGACGGCGTCAGCTACGATTTCCGTGCGTTTCATTCTCCAAAACCTCTCTGTGGAGTCGATTGTAGCTGACCCTTACTAGATCTGTTGCCGTGAGTAGCTTCACGAGTATCTAAAGTCTCGTTCTTAATTATGGCTCACAAGGTCTTTTTCCAACTGTCTTCGAAGCTATTGCCTTCTTAGACATCGTGGGCTTGTGCCTGGGGTTTTGTTCGGTAGCGACCACTAATTCAGGGGTTGTAGGTCGGGTCTCGTAAATCCCAACTGTATGAACTTAATCGGTTCAGGAGTTGTTGTTCACGTTCCAACTTTCTTCCAAGAACTTCGGAGTCTGGTAGAGAAAGGGCTTAAACATGCCCCTGAAAAGATTCTCCTCTCAGACCGCTGCCACATCATCACAGATTTACATATCTGCGTTGATGGCCTCGAGGAGAGGGAACTAGGTGGCCGGAGCATTGGCACTACCAAGCGTGAGTCGAATATCGGGAATACCCTATCTGGACGCATACTTCATCTGCTTTACGCCGTGTTCTGAGAACTGATATGTGGCTGTGCAGGTGGCATTGGCCCGACTTACAGCAGCATGGCATCGCGTAATGGAATTACCATCAGCGAGATGTTCAACGAAGAAGTTTTCGAAAGGAAATTGCGAAACCTTGCCGCCGGATACAAGAAGAGGTTTGGTGACCTGCTGGAATATGACGTGGAAGAAGGTGAGTACGGTCCCCCTACTCAACTCATGATGCAAGCGATACTGCAGTAGGTTCACGCCATACACTGACGCACACCTTCGACCATAGAGCTGGAGCGTTTCAAGAAATATCGACCAGATCTTGCTGTCAGTACCCATCTCCGACTTCCTAGGGGTCCAAGCCAAAACTAGAATCTAGCTGACGATGGACCGTGCCAGAACTACGTCGTCGATGCTGTCCCCTTGGTTAGTACGGATTTGACGTTCGAGGGAACGTGATACGTTTCCGCTACCCAGCGTGGTCCTCCAGGGCTTTGCTTCGAGCTATTTTGACATCTCTTCTCTTTTGAGAGCTACGCCCCCCCCCCCCCCCCCTTCCCCGGGGTCCCGGATGTACAGATACTGATGGTGTATCGATTACAGATAGCGGACGTCCAGAAGAGGGGCTCAAAGATTCTGGTTGAGGGGTGTCAGGTAAGTCGAATTTAGAGATCTTAATTTTTCTCCCGTGAAATCTCAGAGTTATCTCTTTCTTTTGGGAATCTGGAAACAGGGGCGCTGTGCCCTTTACCTTACACTAGCTTTGGCGTGGATGGGGATTCGCTAAGCAACTTGTAGGCAATGATGCTTGATATCAGTATGTGGAAGCTATTTCTGCGTCATCTATGAACATAAGAGCTAACAGTACTCAGAATTTGGAACCTACCCTTTTGTCAGTAAGTCATCACAATTGGGCATCCTTCTAACTGGCAATGCCTGAGAGCCATTCCAAGTTCATCGTGGACAAACCATACCCTTGTCGCCGAATTGCCAATTATACTACTTCTCACTATGTCTGTAGCGTCATCGAACACGGGAATCGGCGGTATCTTCACAGGCGTAAGCATTAGAATACGAATGCTCACCCGTCAGTCAGGGAGAGAAGACTGACGTAGTAATATAGCTCGCACTCAATCCTCGTCAAATCGACCATATCATTGGCGTTGTAAAAGCCTACTCTACCAGGGTTGGATCTGGTTGCCTCCCTACGGAGCTCCTTGACGAAACCGGCGAGAAATTGCGTGAGTGGAGACCCATAGTCCCCGAGGTGGAAATCTGTTGACAGCAACTTAGGGAAAATTGGGCATGAAATCGGCGTATCTACAGGTCGTCCACGTCGATGGTCAGAACCCTTGCCTCCTGTAATTATGACATACTAATCTTCTGGTAATAGTGGTTGGCTCGACCTAGTCATTCTGAAATACTCCCACGTAGGCTATCGCCGCCTCCCCCCCTGGTCGGATTAACCATTGACATGGCGTAGACCATAAACCACTATACCGCCCTGAACTTGACGAAGTTGGATGTCCTGGATAGTTTTCCGACTATTAAGGGAAGCAGCCGGCTCCTGATTCAATTGCATCGTAGCTAACGTTACTCTGCGATATAGATAGCAGTGGCTTATCGAGATCCGCTCACTGGCGCTACACTCGAGTCTTTCCCTGCCGACATTGGTCTACTCGAACGAGTTGAAGTCGTGTATCACGAGATGGAGGGCTGGAATAAGCCGACAACGTAAGTGGAATGTGCTTTGGAGCCCTCCGCTCCTAGTTCCTTCCCCTTGGGAGTTAATCTAGATGTGTCCTCTTATCTTCTCATGACATTCAAGAAAGATTTTAGTTTCCAAGTCATTTTTAGCCGACCTCGTGCTAACCATAGGACAGTTCGGCGAAAGCTTACTATGACCTACCGAAGCAGGCGCGAGCGTGAGTCCTGACCTCGACTAACCGAAGGACTCATCTGACGGGCGGCAGCTACGTTGAGTTCATTGAGGAATTCGTCGGTGTCAAAGTAGCCTGGATAGGTATAGGGACAGGCCGGGACGATATGATCTTGCGTGGTCCTAAAGCTCTAAATTAAGCATAAGCAACGTAGAAGACTCAACACTCGAGTCTGGTGTGGTTGTGGCGCATTCATCATTGAACAGAGAATCATGGGACTAGAATTGGATACCATAAAATGTAGAAATAGACCTCGGGGCCATACAAGGAAAGCTTTTACATCATTAGAAATAACTCATGCGTAGGTCGGAAAGCTTTGGCTATTGACTGAACCCTTACCCCTATTTTGGTTACCCTGCTATGCACGAATCGATTGCCCCACAATTTTATATCCGATAACCTGATAATGTTATGCCTGGATCGGATAACTGAAAACTCTCACAACTCACCAATCAGAACTGTAGGACTCAAAGCTGCAATTTTCCGAAGATTCCTGTTTTCTGAAAATTTTAGCACCGAGTAGTGCATACCATTTTCCCTTTTGCGTTCGAATCAGAAATATCTCAACATCGAAAAAGCATTCGCAAAGGTACTTACTATGTTCACTTACGAATATGACCAACAGTTCTATATAAACCTGAAATGAATGTGACACGGGAGCTCTCGTCAAATTGGAAGAAGCTCCAAGCAAAAATAAAGGCCGAATCATCACCGGCTACAGCTTCGTCCTCGCCCTCCATATCAAAACCTAGAGCAAAGAGGAAAGCGGAGGCCAGCACTGCACCACCCCACCCGAAACGGCAGAAGCCAGACAAGCCGACCGGGGAGACACAAGGCCAATCAAAGAAGTCAAAGCCACCCCAGCACAGCTCCAAACCAACAGTAGCACCAAAAGCGCAAATGGGCGTCACGCAATCGTCTGCCGTCACAAGGGGCACATCGGCAACCATCACGCCGTCCCTCGCGCTGTGGGCTGAGGACAACGACATCTCGCACGAGGACCTGGCTGAGGCATACAACCTGGGCGCCAAGAACCACACCTCCCTGCCATCCCTGCCAGCGTCCGCGGCCAAGGCGCAGCAGCAGTCCCAGGAGGACAAGGCGCGCGCTAACGAGGGCCTGGCGCCGCCCGACGTGGTCGAGTCGCTCGGCCGGTACGTGGCGCTCGACTGTGAGATGGTGGGCGTGGGGCCCGAGGGGCGGGACTCGGCACTCGCGCGCGTCAGCCTCGTCGACTTCCACGGGCGGCAGGTGTACGACTCGTTCGTGCGCCCCCGGGAGCTCGTCACGGACTGGCGGACGGCAATCACGGGCCTGGCGCTGCGGCATATGCGCAACGCGCGGGAGTTCGCGGACGTGCAGCGCGAGGTCGCTGCCCTGGTCGCGGGCCGCGTCATCGTTGGCCACGACATCCGGCACGACCTCGCGGCGCTCGAGCTCGGCCACCCGTCGCCGCAGGTCCGCGACACCGCGCGCTTCTCGGGATACCGCAAATACGGGCACGGGCCGAAGCCGGCGCTGCGCGTCCTGGCGCGTGAGGTGCTCGGCGTCGAGATCCAGACGGGGCACCACTCCAGCCTTCAGGATGCGAGGGTAGCCATGTTGCTGTTTCGGAAGAAGAAGCCCGAGTTCGACGTCGAGCACGCGAGTAAGTACGGGCGGATCGCGGGCGAGGATGGAAAGGACAAGGCAGGTCCGAAACCGAAGCCGCAGGGCAAGAAGAAAAAGAAAAGGCATAGATAGAGGGCTAGCTCCGGCCAGAACGGTGAGGTTCCCGGCTCAGCAGCTAAGCCTGGCCCTCGGTGTACATGATTTGCGAGACTCCTGTCTCAGTTGATGTGAGGAGGCATGAATTATCGTGCCATTAAGGCATTAGGCATTTGTTTTATCCAGCGGGCGTTCTGATATACAACCACATTATTGTGGTTAATGGCAGTATTTGACCCTAAATTGGATATCCCTGAACGTGTACTAGTAAGGAGATCGGTCCTGATGCAAGCGAGAACAACCCCAAGCAGTGAAAATGATTGCTAAGCGCCGCTTGGCGGCGCTACGGGGATCGCGGTGGTAGCTCAGGGTTGAGTTGAATCCAAATCGGCCAACTCCGCATCTCAAATATACAAGAACGGCCAAACAACATGGGGTTTCCGGATAACCTTGCCCATGATGTGGTTTTCTGGAGGCAATATCCAATCGGCCACCTTGACAGAACACCATAATGCATATGTAGGTAGTCCTGACATTCATATACGCCTCAACACCATACAACACAACCCAAGACCAGAGTTACCAGCATTATTACATATTCTCAGCCTGCACCCTGCCATGCTATGCCAGTTTAGAATGAAAACAGCCGCAATGACGCAGCAGAGCCAATTCATCCCCCCCTTGGATCTTCCTGGGCAGGATATGCATGGATCTATACAAAGTCAGCCCAAGAGAGTTACTGGGATGGAAAGTCAGAGGCTCGGGACCGACCTGCTCGGCAAACGAAATCCATTCCTCCATGCTCCTTACGTAGGGGTCCGCGCCGGATTCTGCGGTTGTCTCGTGACCCCATACTACCACCTCGTCAAACGTGGACTTGCCACGCATAGCACCGACTTCAATTGGGTCATCTTGCTCCTCTTGGAGCTCGATGTCCTTCGTCATCTCCTCCCGGCTTCGCTTCTCGGGCCCTGGCTGGCTTTTCTCGACAACTGAGCCATGGTAGCCTTCTGGAAGTTTCATGGTCTTTCCATGGAGCTTCCTGCCTCTGAAATAAGTAGTCTTTTCCCCATCTATACTGATAATTAGTTATTGCCTCCGGCAAATGGTCAAAAAGGGGTTGCATTTACCTTGGCCTTCCGTTGGGGACCAGAAGGACTCGACAGGGCCAACGTTGCCATCATGATGCACGCGACATGGCAGTAGATGCACTTGAGCTTTCTTCTCTGCTGGAAGTTCTGACGGGACGGTAAACATAGGCGGTGCCATCTTGAGATGCGAAAGGCGCCGTATTGGAGCAGATATGTTCAAGCCTTGTGCGACGCCGTCGACCTTGGTAGTAAGTAATGCATATAGGGGAGACGCGTCGTTGAACGCGTCGCGGCTCTGATTTACATAAGCTCGGACCCTCTATCGGACCTTGTGTGTCCTAAATTCCGATCACCAATCAATTTTATCGTTATCTGTCTTTGCCCCTCCGGAACTTCCGTTAAGCCCCAGAGCCCAGGTTGAGCATTGATTTGTATGTGCCTACCGCTTCGAGACTCTTTCATCCATCGTCCAAACCAACCGCCACTACCGACCACTTCATCAACCAGACGGTCTCAACATCGGAAATTCATCATGAGTCCTGGGGTTCTGAACGGAGAGGCCGCCGTAGGCCCCGAGGGACCTCGGCAAAAGAGCAAAGCCACGCCCGACACGATCAGAGTGGGCTGCATTGCTATGGTAGAGAAGGACGGCCAGCCGCGTCGCGCCGAGATCCTCAGTATCAAAGACACCAAGAGCGGCCGCCAATTCTACTGCAATTTCGACAACTTCAACAAGCGACTCGACGAATGGGTGCCCGTCAAGCGGATAGACTTCGATGAGGATGTCGAGTGGCCCGACCCCGACAGGAACAAGACGAAAGATGGCAGGGGCAAGAATTCGACCGCGCCGAAGAAGAGGTCCATAAACAAGGCACCCAAGCGCCTGTCGAAGAGGGAGCAGTCAGTCGCGTCCGAAGCCACCACGCCCCATCCGTGGCCCGAAGTCGAGAGCCAGAGCCAGACCAAGACGCCGTCCACGCCCCAAGCCGGAGGAACACCCGCCGCTGCCGGCGATGACATGGATGTGGACGAGGACGACTTCGGCCACGAAGTCAAGAAGGAAGAGGTCCCTTTCAGCAGGGAGGCCGAGATAGAGAAGCTGCGAACCGGCGGGTCGATGACTCAAAATCCCACGGAGCTGGCACGAATCCGGAACATCTCCAAGGTCCAGTTCGGCCGTTGGGATCTATTTCCCTGGTACTTCTCGCCGTACCCCGAGGCTTTTACCCAAGAGGACATCATATACATCTGCGAGTTTTGCTTGTGCTATTACGGCGACCAGAAATCATTCGCGCGGCATCGTCAGAAATGCACCCTACAACATCCGCCCGGGAACGAGATCTACCGAGACGACTACGTTTCGTTCTTCGAGATAGACGGTCGCCGGCAGCGGACGTGGTGCCGGAATCTTTGTTTGCTGTCCAAGATGTTCCTGGATCATAAAACTCTCTACTACGACGTAGATCCCTTCTTGTTCTACGTCATGACACAGAAGTCTGAGAAGGGCCACCATCTAGTGGGATACTTTTCGAAGGAGAAAGAGAGCGCGGACGGATACAACGTCGCGTGTATCCTGACCCTTCCGCAATATCAACGCAAAGGATTCGGCCGCCTACTTATCCAGTTCTCTTACGAGCTCTCGAAGATCGAGGGCAAGCTGGGGTCCCCTGAGAAGCCCCTGTCCGACCTGGGTCTCTTGAGTTACCGACAGTACTGGTCGGAGAACATACTAGACCTTCTCCTCGAGTACAACGAAAGGGACGAGAAGTCGAGCATCGAGTCCATATCGTCGGCGCTGGCGATGACGACGCAGGATGTCGAACACACCCTGCAGGCGCTTAGGATGCAAGTGTACCATAAGGGGGAGCACAAGCTCGTGATCCCGGAGAACCTGATCGAGATGCGGGAGAAGGCAAAGTCGAAGAAGAAGAGGTACATATTGCCGGAGCGCATCCAATGGAAGCCGCCCGTCTTCACGGCCTCCTCCAGGACGTGGGGCTGGTAGTTTCTCGGTGCACTGCGTCGTGTATAAATAAGGAATGCATTATGAGCCGGCGTTGCGAAAATAGGTAGATACCCAGGATAAAGAGCCCTCGATATTGAAACATTGATCATACGCAAAACCTCTCTAAGCTTCTTCTAATGGCCCACCGATGTCCGCGGAAGGTTCGATCGCTTCTACGACTACAAACTATTTTCCCTTTAACCTTATTAGGAGCGGGTAGCGAAGCCTGATGTATCGAGACAACCTTATGTCCTCCTAAAGATCAGCAATTCGAAGGCCGCGTGGTGTAAGGTGCACACTTTCACAAACACTCCCGTATTACCATTACTTCTCCAACCCCCTTGATGAAAGAGGGGCAGGTTCGATTCCTGCCGCGGCTGCAGCCCAATTTCTTATTCTTTTCTATCCTTAAGCGTATATTTTCTTCTATCAGTCGTGCTTCCGTTTAAAACTCCATCACACACACGTACGCATGAATCGCTTGGACAGCGTGGCATACAAATCAGAGTCGAGAGCCGGAATCGAAGGACTCAAACACGCGGCGTATGTCTGTAACCCTAAGTAGGTCATGAATGCAGGCGCACAGGGATCCGTTCTGTAGAGGCGTTTTAAAACACCCCCTCATGTCGTTTATCTGCATGGGTTTTCTACTCTATTCCAACTGGCCGACATCTCCCGCCCCCGGATCCGCCATCCCAGTCCCGGCGCCCTCGCCCACCATCCTCCGGATGACGCGCGCGAGCCTCTCCACGCCCTCGACGAGGGCCGCCTCGTCCTCCCAGGCGAAGCACAGCCTCAGGCCGCGCTCGAACCGCGCGGCCGCCTCGTCGCCGTGCACCTCGAACCGCGGGCCCGCGCCCACGACGAGGTTCTCCTCGGCTAGGCAGCGCTCGGCGATGGCGCGCGCCGACGGCACCCCGCCGCCTTCCGGGAACGAGATCCAGAGGAAGTAGCCCCCGTACACGAGCAGGTCCTTGCCGGGGAGGGAGGAGGAGGGGACGCGCACGGCCTCGCTCACGCGCGCGCCGAACGGACCCGCGAGGTGCTCGCGCACGGCGGCGAGCAGCAGCGCGTGGCGCCTCTGGTACGCGGGGCGCAGGGCGCGGGCGACGTGGGCGTCGAGGCCCCCCGATGACAGCAGCTCCGTGAGCACGGTGGCGGCCAACTGGCTCGGCGCGCCGCCCGACCGCGTGCTGCCCGTCTGCGAGGAGCCGCGCGCGAGGGCCGCGCTCGACTCGGTCCAACCGGTGCGCACGCCGGGCCCGCTCAGCTTGCTGAAGGAGCCGTTGGAGACCACGTGGCCGAAGGCGTGCGCGGGGGACGAGGGGGAGGGGTCGTGCGGCGAAGGGCCCAGGGACAGGTCGATATCGATCAGCCGCGGGAGGAGGGCTTTGGTTAGGCGCGCCGGGAACTCGTCTGTGGTCCTTGGGGCGGTGGCGTCTGGGCTGGTGACGGGCCATTGCAGCTGGTCGTACACGTCGTCGCAGATGACGAGGGCGTCGAACTCCCGCGCCAGCTTGACGAGCCCCTCGCGCCGCGCGAGCGACATGATCTCGCCCGAGGGGTTCGCAAACGAGGGCACGCAGTAGATGACGTGGCGGTAGATCTTGCGGTAGGGGCCTGGGTCCTTGAACCCCTTCCTTTCCCCACCCTTCTCCGCTTCCGCGTCCACGGCCCGCAGCTCCCGCTCCAGAAACCTGAGGTCGACTCCCTCAGCGTCCTCGGGCACGGAGCGCATGCGGCCGGCGAACCCGGCGTCGGCGAAGATGGGGCACGCGAGGAAGTAGCAGGGCGCCAGCATCCAGACTCGGCGCGTGAGCGCCGGGTCCGTGAAGCTCTGCAGGAGGCAGGCGAGGCTCTGCGAGGCGCCGCCCGTGATGACAATGCGGTCGGCGTCGGGCGCGTGGCGGTACCTCCCGTTACCGTTACCGTTACCGTTGCTGCCACTACTCGTGTCCGCGCCGTCGGCGCCGGAGTAGAAGGCGCTGAGCCACCGCGCGAGCGCCTCCCGCAGCGGCTGGTATCCCTGGTCCGGTCCGTACTCGAGCCCGGGCTGGTAGACGGCCGGGTCCGAGAGGGCCTTCTGGGCTGCGGCGCGGAGGGCCTCGGCCGGGAGAAGGGAGTGCGCGGGCCAGCCGCGCATGAGGTTGATTTGTTTCCCTGGGCGTCGCGGTGGTGGGGTCATCGTAACGATAGCGACAGTGGCGGTGGCAGTGGCGGTGGCAGTGGCAGTGGTAGTGGTGGCGGGTGGCGGTTGATCGATCGAAGCTTGTTTGTTGGTGGGTTGGAATTTCTGCCACGCAGATACCATGGCGCCGGTCCGTCTGGGAACTTGGAAGCTTGGTTTCAATCGGGCAACAACACCGGAACAACACCCGGATTGTCCGGATATCATAGTATTAGGCCCGATAAGAAAGTGGAGCTCCTCTGGTCAGGTGGCGTTTCCAACCCTGAAGGCCGACGGGGCATGGGGCCATCCTGGGAAGGTGCGGAGAATGAAGTTGGTTGCGTCTGTAAGTACTGCCGCGAATCTTTAAGCTCGGTGTTAAGCTTGCTACCTAGTTTATGTAACATGTGCCCACGGATATTTCCAATGCAATTGATGTTGACAGATTCGTCTTCCAATGATGGATGATGTAATTGCCAGATCAGCCTATGTAGATGCGCTTCCCCCCCAGTGCACGTGATAATGATAACGATGATTTAATCCCACCCGATATACTACATGGTGACCGCGTGTCCGGGGTATAACGCCAAACAAGTCCCTGATAATGTTGAACATACTCTGCTCTAAGAGAGGATGCTCATCATCAAATAGTTTCCTCGTGCTGCTATCTGTTAATTCGTAAGTCACATCAGATCTCATACGGCGTTGCTGGCTCTTTAAATATCAAGTGCGGTTTTCTCTTCGCAATGTCGAGTATCGTCTCGGCAAAGACACCATTCGCCCCTAAGGAGTTACTTAGTACCATCTTCGGATGCCTAGGTATGCATCTATTAAGCAAAACTCACATGCGAACCAGCTCCCTAAAATCCAGGGTTAGTTAGGTACGAGTCAGTATTCAAGGGTAAGGCGGCTTACGGGTATAAGAATGGATCATGTTCACATCGACACTCTCATGGACCAAACCCAACTTGCTGGAATTGAGGACCAGTTGAAGGCATTCCAATATTTCGTCGTCGTCGTCGGACGTCCGCGCTTGGATTAGCAAGCTCATTGGCCAGGCGTTTGAAAGGCCGATATGGGGTCCTGCATCTTAAGTTAGCACCGGGTCTGTAAACGCCTCGAGTTTATTCACCGACCTCCGATGCCATGGAACTCTCTGCCAGTCAAGTAATACGGATTTGACGATTTGGAAAGCAGCATTCTACGAGTATTCTGATATGTCTCATCATCTGGCCCGACGAAGCCCATCACGGGCAGCGCAAGAAGGGACGGATAGTTGGCGTCGTCCATCAGAATGGAGGATCCGTACCCGTCAACTTCATAAGCGAAGACATTCCCGAATGCCTTATGATGCACAACGCCATGCTCCCAGACGCCGGCAGCGATAGTCTTACTCCATCTCTGGACGTCCTGGGCAAGAGCATCCTTGTGGGCCGCTTTCAAGATGGCCGCCGTGCGTTTCAGTTGCACAGCCATCTGAGCATTAGCAGGTATGAAGAAACCCAGAATCGTGGCATCGTCACTGGGTCTGAAAGCGGATCGAATCAAGCCCGTCCCATTGTTCAGCGGATTGCCCACCCCGTTTAAGCTGAGAGTCTCGGTTCCCGTGTTGGTGCTGCGGCTGAAGGTGTAATGATTCCGGCGATAACGGCCTGTTTCCGGGTCGAAGGTTGACTGGGATTGCTGTTGAAGTACATCCAAGACCGTCTCCAAAGCCAGGTACCACCGAGGTGTCAAGAACTCCGCAGACCCCGTATGATCGTAGAAATCGTTTGCTAAAGTCAGAAAGTGCGCGAGAGAGTCGAGCTCGTATTTACACTCAAACACCGATGACGGTTCGTAGACAGGGTGAACAACATCACTCTGACCGTTATGGGTAACAGGGAGGCCGCTTATAGGTGGCGGCTGGAAAGCATTGCAGTATGGCGACTCGATCACGTATTCGGACTGCGTGTTGATGGCGCCTAGAATCAGGTTATATATGGCTGGGTCCTTCTTCGCCAAAGACTGGTATGGCGAAAGTTGGTTGGTCGAGTCTCGAAGCCACTCCGCGATTATGTCCCCTAATTAAGTGAGGCAACATCAGCCAGGTCTCGCCGAAGAGGCTGCTGGACTTGGACTAGAGGGGAGCGGTACCTGTGATAATGAAGGAATGCGGGCCTTCCCACTTTCCCTCGTCGTAAGAGCCTCTCCAGCTTGTCTTCTTTTCCGTGGTCCCTGTAGTATGAAACTTGACCGTCGTATCCGTGGTCGACTGCATGCGATGGCTCCAGTCAGCTGTCTGGCCTTAGTTTGACACGCAACCGATATCGACTGACCGGAAAGGCATTCTCGAATAGTCGCGCCAGGTCGGGATCCTTCATGCGCGAAGTTACGTCCTCGATCACCTTCTCTATAGCATCGGAGTGAAAGGTGCGACATTTCGGATGGGGTCGTTGGAAGGGCAGTCCAAGAGGACCTTCGCTCAGAGGACGGCTGTGCGCGGTCAGTTCGAGCCATAACGTTAGAACTATAGCAGCCGACGGCCGACTGACTGTGGATACGCCGCATATGTTGCATAGTCGGGGCAGGCGTCGTCATAATCAACGTCTCCATTCAGTGGTATTTGCTCGTTGCCATATTGTCCAGTGGCCACTGAGGGGAGCAAGAGAAGGCCCAAGCTCAGTGCCAATCGTTTAGCACGGGCTGGGCCGGCCATTTTATGTAAAATACCTATGCGTAGCAGAAACGGTGGACGAGAGAGTCCGGCTACAAGAGTTCTCAAACTGACTTGGAGGACTGGACGGAAGGAACACGAATATATAGCATTATCAAGGTTGGCGCATCGAGGTGCTGTACTGTCCCAACACAACCTGAAAGTAGAGCTAGGAAGTTGGCAGATCTCATGAATGGTATCAACCAAGGTTAACGTTGATAAATATGTCACGGATACGGGAAAGTTAAGCTTCCCGCTAAGGGCCGATTCGAGTCCCAGGTCGAGCTAGACCGGGCTAGCTAAACTACCTGGTCGATACGTAAATCTTAATAAGTGTTACCTATGCAAGAGTGTACGAAAAGCAAGGTTGCATTTTTCATGGGGAATGAATCCTGGAACTGTTTCAATTGGTCTTTTTCAGGTTGGATTGGGGAGGCTGGTGCTTCAGAGTCAGGATCGACCTGCCCCGCAATGACGCTCGCCTGCACCCCGCTACCCGGGAGCCTCTGTTACGTAAATAGGAAAGGTGCGTTTTGCGCATATTGATATGCCTAGGTACCTACTATAGGTAGGTAGCACACAAGTTGCACCGTCTTTGCCTACCTAGGTAAGGTGTACAAAATATACGTATAGGATTAGCAATATAATATCGCATATTCAGGGCGTGGTATATCTATTCAATCTCGATTTGGGTTTTTATATATTCAACTTAACAGTGGGCGATAAGAGTTGCTTATCGGAGTGGAAGCGCTCTCGAATTGGTCTCGCTTTTATACGCCAATTCTCCCAGTCGCACGCAATTTAGCCTGTCCAGAATATTCGCTGCAGAAATCATCACAGCTTAGCCGGAAAAACAATCTCTCCATTGAGTCACGGCGATGGCTTCACGCGTCCTCATAAGTATATCATAGTACCCCTCTAACAATCTACTTACGACACTACCTTCTCAAGCCATACAATCGCCATATTAGCCCTCCCAATGCCGCGTCTCGCCGGGCCGCGGGCCCTGAGCGGCCCATTCATCCGAACCCTGGCAGCGGCCCGGCCGACAAAGGCCGAGACGATACCGTCGTCGCCGATCCGCGTCCTCCGCACCGTCGAGTCTGTCCGAAGATGGCGGAAACCCCAGCTCCTCGACCACAGGATAGTCGGCCTCGTGCCCACCATGGGCGCGTTACACGAGGGCCACCTGTCCCTGATCCGCAGGGCTGCGAAGGAGAGCCACCACGTCGTCGTGAGCATATACGTGAACCCGGCGCAGTTCGGCGTGAAAGAGGACCTGGCCTCGTACCCGGTGACGTGGGAGGCGGACTGCAAGATCCTGGCGGAGCTGGACCGCGAGCTGGCCGACGATGGGGGGAACCTGGGCCGGATCAGCGTCGTGTTTGCGCCGACGACCCCCGAGATGTACCCTTCGGGCTTCCCCGGCCAGGAGGTCGATTCCAAAGGGAGCTTCATCAGCATAACACCTGTGGGCGAGGTCCTCGAAGGCGCTAGCCGGCCCACTTTCTTTCGCGGCGTGGCTACCGTCTGCATGAAGCTGTTCAACATCGTGCAGCCCGAAAAGGTGTACTTCGGGCAGAAGGACGTGCAGCAGACGGTGGTCATCCGCAAGATGGTCAAGGACTTCATGCTACCCATGGACGTGGTCGTTGAGCCCACCAGTAGGGAGCCCGATGGACTGGCTCTAAGCTCCAGGAACGTCTACCTCGGCGAGAGGCGGCGCAGAGTCGCAACAGTACTTAACGGAGCGCTGAAAGCGGCGGAAGTGCAGTATCACAACGGTGCCCTAGACCGGGAGTCTATCCTGAAGGCGGCGAACGCGGTGACCGTTGACGCCCTGAACGATCAGATGGCGTTACCTCCTGAAAAGAGGGTGAAGTACGAGGTCGACTACATCTCGCTCGCGGATCCCTCAACAATGGAGGAGTTGAACGAAGTCGACCCTAAAGTTGGTGGGATATTGAGTGGTGCGATCAAGATGCTGCCAGTCGAGTCACCACAACCCGGCGAAGACTTGGGCCATAGCGGCGGCCCCGCCGTGCGACTCATCGACAACATCATACTAGAACCCTCCCAAAAGGGGACTGCCAGTTAACAGGCTGCATCGCTGTTATTTCTATGTGCATTATCGACCCTCCAAAACGCGCTCTTCCAAGCAGGCGCTTCTCGTGCGGCCATCTTGATGTCGTTGGCTAACGTTCTGTGGATTTAATGCGCCTGCTGGCTAAGTCCCTCACCGGGTCATGGCCCTCGTAGAAGCCTGGACGGCCAGTAATACCCGTAAATCCAACCGCTGTCAGTCAACTCCTCGCACACTTCCATACCCTTTTCTTGCACGGATGCCGTGACGTCCCGTGTGCGCTACGAAACCCTTGGTCATTTCAGACCAATGATACAGTTTTGAGCGACACTTGGAGGGGGCTAACCAATAGTGAACCGGCCGATTCGAGGTTCAGAGAAGAAGCCATATTCAAGCCTCCATATAACGGATAAGCCGAGCTGGTTAGGCTATTTGAATGCATACCTAAGGAACGGTTTTCAATAGTCATAGAGGCTTTCTTTCCCTGGAAACTTCGCTTCAGGGCGTGTCGTCGCGACTTAGAGGGCAGAAGCAGATCCTTCGAGTCTATTGAGAGCTAATCTACGACCTAGTGGACTGTGTTCCGAGACAAAATACACATCCCGTATTGTCAACGCGTGACTAATGAAAGCTGACCATCAACGTACGACTACCGTTAGAGGTAGCAAGTCCTAGGTCTGACGTCAATCTTCTGACAGATACTTAGTACCTGTGCAGCTCTTGCTGGATGCCCCGGCCTGTTCCTGTCCTAGATTCGCTCTCGCCTAGACTATTTCTGCGGTAGGTGAAGTTAGGGGAGGCATTTCTTAGAAACACACAATCGACGCAAGCCAGGAGCGGGCCCTTCATCTAACTATCTACCCAAACACGTAGAGTGTTAAATCCGGTACCGGTAGAACCCGCATCAGAAAAAAACGCGCCTTAATAACATAAAAGTTCCTATATATAGTCTTTTGGACAGGGAATCCCTGCCGTAGATCCATCTAATCGCGGGATCAGATTAGACTGGTTAGGTAAGTCTAGATTTCTAGCTTTTCCCCCAAGCCACCTCCGCAACCTACTGCCCTAAGTAGTCATCGCTTGAGGTCGGGGCGTCTGTCATAGTATCTGAGCTGCAATGATGCGGAATTTGCCGCTCCTTCGATTTCTCACAATCGGATGTGCAATATGGGCTGCCGACGCAGAAGCGTCCCGCCGGGCGCCCTTAGAGGCGCCGTGCTTCGAAGCCTGCCAGTGGACGCTGCGTCCTATCCGGTTCAACGATAGCGCTGGAACGTCGCCGTCGCCCCGAGTCAGGGCCTGCGAGAGCCTCCTAGACCTCACTTCCCTGTACCTGTGCGCCGCGGCCTACTGCACCGCCGGGGAGCGGACCGCGGGCCTGGACTACCTCAACGCCACGTGCC
Source organism: Monosporascus cannonballus (assembly GCA_004154925.1). NCBI lineage: Eukaryota > Fungi > Ascomycota > Sordariomycetes > Xylariales > Monosporascus > Monosporascus cannonballus. The sequence goes on from QJNS01000302.1 coordinate 74,081, forward strand.
AGACCTCAGTGCGGTCCCCTATCCCGCCGTGGAACGACGTCGTCGCGAACGACACGGACGGCTACATCATGCGCGTTCGCAGGCTCATGCAGGCGGAGTGGGAGGATGCGGCGACGTTCGCGGAGCCTGTTATCCCCTCGGACGCGTTCTTCGGCTTGGCCTTTGATACCCTTGTAGGTGTATCCGTCCTGGGAAGCGAGAACGGGAGAGTTGGTTGACGATGCTTAGGATTCTTGGTCATACGTGTACAGCCGTCACACTTTCTACGCGTCCGTCCGATGCTAAACTTGAGCACCTTTTAAGTCTCTAACATGTGGCAGATCGGCCATGTTCATCTTCTGGGGCGTCGTGATAGGGATCGGGCTTCTCAACCGTGCGGTCATAGTTTTGGGTCATGCTATGTCTAAATCACCCCGTGGTTGGCAGTCGATCTATCTTGGAGGGCCGGGGGAAGATAGCGCCCCGGCTGCCAGCGACGCGCGAAGTCAGAGCCGTCTTTCCATTTGGCTAAGGCGTCATGTAACGCTTCCTGCGACGTTCGGTTATCGAAATGCGCAGCCCTTCGGATGGTACACGGTCCCTCCGAGGATCCAGACCATTACCATACTAGCCTTTACCATCATGAACATCGTCTTCTGCGCCCACGGCTACCGGGTGTTCCCTGGCAACTTATAGTACGTACTATACCGGCTCTCGTCTGGCCTGTCCCCCTAACAGCAACCGAGCTTCCCGAGGGTGTTCACCCAATCATGGCGCTACGTATCAGACCGGACCGGTATCATATCATTCGCTAATTTCCCGCTCATTTGGCTGTTCGGCATGCGCAATAACGTCGTCATGTGGTTAACCGGGTGGGATTTCGCGACCTATAACAGCTTCCACCGCTGGGTTGCTAGGATTGCTGCCGTCGAGGCTGTTATTCATTCAGTCGGTTATACCGCCCTTGTCTATGATCGTATGTACCGCCCTTGCCATGGATTTTTGGGGATTCTTACCGTGTGATAGGGGGCGGCTGGGATGCTTTTGCTCAGTATTGGCAGCTCATGTGGTGGACTACTGGAGAAATAGTAAGGCACCGTTTGCTTATAAGGCTACGGTTCGAGCTCACAAGTCGATAGGCAACGATTCTCATGTGCCTATTGCTACCTCTATCACTTTACTGGATGCGCCGGAACGTCTACGAGACGTTCCTGATTATACACATTGGCTTATCCGCCATCGTGCTAGCTACTATGTTGGGGTAAGTTTCGGACCAGCGCCCTATGTCATGCCTCGTTAATCCTATCGCAGTCATGTATCCGTTTTCAAGGCACGTTATGACCTCCTCGTATGGGTGTGCTGCTGCATCTGGGTCTTCGACCGCGTGCTGAGGATGTCGCGCACCTTGGCCTTCAACCTTACGTTTTGGAATACGAAAGCTAAGGCCACCTACGACAAGGATGCCAATATAGTAAGGCTCTCCGTCCCTTGTGGAACTAGTCTCTATCGCCCGGGCCCAGGGACCTCCTATTACCTGCACATGCTGAACGACGTGCGCTTCTGGGAAAGCCACCCCTTCACAGTGGCGTCCGTTCGTACTCTCCGCGGCCCCGACACGACAAAGGACACCCGCCAGGGCTGTGAAGCGGCCGAGGAAGGAACAGCCCTCCTCCCGCGCACCACCCCCAATGGGAATGGCCCGCGACCCGTCTCCGAGCAAGGCGGCCCACATAGAGCAGCCCCGACCATGGATTTCCTAATCCGGCCCTACGACAGCTCCACGCGGCGCCTAGCGCGAGCCGCCGCCGCCTCGCCACCGCACCCGGCCTCCCTGCGGGTGATTGTCGAGGGGCCGTACGGCCGCACAAAACCGCTGCACCGGTTCGAGAGCGTCCTGTTCGTGGTCGGCGGCAGCGGCATCGTCGTGCTGCTGAGCTACCTCGAGGCGCTGGGCGGCTCTGCCACTTCCCGCACCCGGCGCGTGCGCGTCGTGTGGGCGGTCCGCGAGGCCTCCTTTGCCGCTTCTGTCCTCCGCGAGGACCTGCGCGCCTCCTACGGCGGGCTTGACCTGTCCCTCGACGTCTACGTCACGAGGGGTGACGGTGAGGGCGGGGACTCGGGCCGCTTGGCTGAGACGACGAAGCAATTCCGCGTCTTGTGCGGCCGCCCTTACGTGTGCGGCGAGATCGAAGGTGCTATGCGGGAACTTGGGCATCACGGGAGCCTTGCGGTGGTCGCTTGCGGTCCGGCGAGGATGGCTGATGATGCGAGGAAGGCGGTGGTAGATACGCTGCGGCGAGGACGGGCGAAGATAGAGTATTTTGAGGAGAGCTTTCACTGGTGAATGGGTGTATTTAGATGGTCTCGACTGCATGTATAGATGGGGCCGTGACAGTAGAGGGTTTTCCGCATAGATAGGCTCCCTTTCGTTTCTTATGGTTATACAGGGCGTTTTCGTGAGGAACAGCCATTACCCTACCGGCAAAGAGCCGCCTCAGCATTTGAACCCAGGAGCGCTGATGGGTGTGGTCGAAGAAGAACTGATACCCCTGACCGCTGGAAACTTCCAGGATGTCCAACTAAGTACGTATCAGATAGAGGTGCCCAGTTACTTGAAATGTAGAGTTGACTGCATGTAAATACGTAAATAATTGCTTAATAATTTGGGCCTAACCAACCTATAGTAGTTATCACGAGTTGTAATATATTCCTGGTAATGGAAAAGGCCCCTGGTTGAAATATACCACTGGAGGAAACCAGGAAAATTACAGCAGCTGGGCAGTTACAAGGAACAGCATATTGCGAAGATGTCTTCAATGCAGCGGCGTACTTCGTCTAGTATCGTTGGTCATTGAAGACTTCGCATTCTACTTCCGTATATACGGGAAAATCTAGCCATAACGTAAAAGTCGGTATCTCCTCCTCGAGCGCCTGAGTGCGCTTCGCTAGACGTGCAACCAGCCCGCATACTGCCCTAACCCTTCGGTCCTCACACCCTCCATCTCGCCCTTGACGTCCAGCATCCTCACGACGCCGCCCTTCTCCTTGCTCCAGGCCTCCAGGAACTCCTTGACCCGCCGCTCCGTATCCTCGTCGTCCCGCACCAAGAGCGCCAGGGCGTCGAACCCGCCCGCGCCGGGCACCACGCCGTTGTACACGCCGTCCACGCCCGACAGCGCGTCCAGCAGCGCCGTCTGGCTGTCGGGCTCGACGGGCACGCCGCTCTCGGCGCCCATGGCGCGGACGAGTTCGCGCGCGCGCGCGACGGCGCCCGCGATCTCCCCGGTCGTGCCGTCCCGGAGCACGGCGCCCAACGCCTCGTTCGCCGCCTGCAGGTCGTCCCAGAGCTTCTTCGAGCCGTCGGGCGCCGCGGCCCGCCACTTGAGCACCTGCTTCACCATGCCGACGGTCTGGGAGCCGCAGTCGACGTCGCACATGCGCAGGGCGACGCCCGGGGGTACGCTGACGCCGTCGGCGTGAGCTTCGGCGTCCCAGGCGCCTGACTCGACGCACGCCGCGAGCCCGGGCGCGAACCCGGGCGCGCCCGGCTCCGGCAGGTCCCGCAGGATCGAGGGCGAGAACCGCCGGTACCGGATGCTGCCGTAGACTGCGGCGGCGACGTCGAATCCGGAGCCGACCTTGCCCTGGGCGGCGCAGTGGGCGGCCTGGGCGAGGTTGTGCAGCGTGCGCCGCCCCGCCTCGCTGCGCAGGTCGAAGGAGGAGGCGCCCAGGTAGTGGGACATCAGCGCCGCAGTGAGCGCCGTCACGAGCGCCGCCGACGAGCCCAGCCCCGTCTTGTGCGCGTCCCGCAGCGTCGACGGGAACTTGGCGAACCGCGTCGGATTCTTCTCCGTCAGCGGCGGCGAGGCTGACGAAGACGAGTGCGGCTGCGAGTAGTAGTCGTTGTCGGCGAGCACCGTCAGCCGCGCCGGGTCGAAGGTGTGCGCCGGCAGCGCCGGCGTCTTGCCGGCGATGTAGGTCAACGCATAGATCAGCGTCGTCTCCACGAAGGGGTTGCGGTTGATCCGGTCGCCGCTATCCGAGGGAGCAGATTAGTCCTATTACGTACGCAGATCTAGGTCTCATTTAACCTAGCTAGGGTCACGTTGCAATCAATTACAGCCATTTGCATGACGATCAGAAGCATCCACCCGCCACGAAAAAAGGTGTGTTAAGAGATTACACCGCATAGTTGCGTGGTTCTCACACTCGTCCATGCAAACCGTTCACCAGAGAGAAATTCGACGGTGATAGGAGAAATGAGATGCTAAAAGAAACTCACACTTGCAGCTGGGTTACCTTGATGCCGCCGTCCTCTGGGGCGAGATGGTATCCGTACCGCCACTGTGCATCGAGGAACTGCGGGCTGTTGACGACGATCTCGCTGAGCTGGACGCCCTGACTGGTCGGGATCTCCTGGGCGATGACGCTGATTCTCGCGCTGAGCCCAAACACGAGGCCCGTGTACTCGCGGTCCAGCACCAGGTACCCGCCCGCCAGCAGCACCTTGCCCGGTGCGGAGACGGCGGTGGTGATGCCCGGCATTGGAGGACGATTCGTACTGTAGGGGATTACCCGAGCGCCCGGATCTCACCGGATCGGCAGTCTAGCGTGTCCTTTAAACAATTTAGTCCCTGTCCCGGCTGGCATCGATCGCCGAGATGACCAGTCAGTTTTTGATGTTCATCCGTGATGTTTTCTGAAGGCTGGGTACTTACTACAAACTCTCGCACTTTGCGCGATATTCGGAAAGAAGGAGAGAAAAGCAGGTTCCGGCCTGAAGTGGGCTCTTTTTTGCGGGGAGGTTTCAGCACCCGGAATAGCACCCAAGTGGAGTCGCGCTCCGGTCCCAGATGCACAGTTAAGCGTTTATTAGTGATCAGCTCCCCGAGGACAGAATGTCTAGGACTTTCATGCTCACGAGGTTGGGAGATTATGGCGGAATTGATGCATTAGTCTACCGTTCCACTTTTGTTCTACCTTCATCTTCATTTATAACGTTGTTCCTGGATTACGGTATTTTCTTGGCGGTTGAAGTATTAATTAGGTCATTATATCAGGCTACCTAATGTGCAACCTAATACCGGAACATATATCTCTCCGATTATAAGTTGTTTTTTCCGCATTTGGTGTGCTATAGCACACCTGGCTAACTGATAGATGCAGTCTGTTCCGTGCTCTGCGAGCACTGGTACTAAGAAAGGTGCCAGCAATCTTGCTCAGGGAGTGTAAAATGCTGATCGACGGTTTATGCTAAGCTCTACTGTCACAGTTCAGCTGATTGGAAGATAAGGTTGCCTAAGGTGTGGAAAGTGATAATTGTCTGACTTGGATTGAGCTCTAAGGAGTGATGGCTAGGAAGCTCCTGTATATAGGTAAGTAGGTAGGTACCTACTGTGGGCTCTCCGGAATAAGGTTATTCCGGTGTACCGGGAGCTTTGATGACTAACTACCCCTATTCTACGACATCTACGGAGTGCGCGGATAAGGCAGCGAGGGCAACGGGTACATAAGGAGAGCATCAAAACTAGCTTTATTAGTGGAATATAAGATGTCCTAAAGCAAAAAAGTACTTCGTTAAACGAAAGCGTTAAACAGGTTAATAAGTGTCCTCCAAAAAACACCTCGCAATAGTGTCTGTCTACTTATAACCTGTTGACCCGCTGCTATTAAGTCTAGGTGTTATTATAGATAAGGTTGGTCGAAAAAGTCTTATATATCGATTCGGTCACGTATTTACGAAACAAGGCGATGTTGCCTAAGGAGCAAGGCAAGCTCACAGACTTCGCATTTCACAGTCCAAAAACACAGAAGTGCTTGAATCAAGTCTCTAACTCAGCTAGGAAATTCTACTGGTTTTCCTGCATTTGCCCCTCTGGAAACGCGATCCCCCCAAGAACACGGGAGTGATTGAATCAAGCCTTTTCATCAGCCAGAGAATTTTACTGACACTCCTTCCCTTGCCCATCCGGAAACGCGAAGCCGCCCAGTTGTCTGGGGAGACGACGCTAAGTAGGGACGCGCCTAAGACACGTAGTTGACAGTGGTGCGACAGGTGTTGTCCATGCCCCAGTGCTTGCTGCCGCACCTCGCGCACCCATGCCTGCGAATTTCCTGGTAGTTGTTCCACATCTGGTTGCCGGTGCGGATGCAGTCCTGGGGGCCGGCGATAAAGATCTTGCAACGACCACGCTGAGCACTGTCGTGCTTGCCGCTTCTGATACGCAGAAAAAGAGTTAGTCCCGCTGGATAATGTTTATAATAAAAAAACAAAGGCTCTACCCTGTGTGTGGGGAACTTACCCGGCAGCACCGTAGTTATAGTCATTGTTGCGGATCAGAACCGCGCTGACGGCGATGTCGCAGTCCCAGACGAAGTTGATGGCACTGCCGCACATACCGCTACCGGCGCAATCAAACCGGTCTCTGCGAGTGAGCTTTGAGGTTTCAGCCGCGGAGGTGTCCCTTTCGACCGGGGGGGAGAGCACCAGCGCTGGCCAGGCCAGCGAGGAGAGTGGTGGTGAAGATAGTGAAACGCATCTTGACGAAGTAATGATTGTACCGTGCTTTAAGGTTAAGTAAAGAGAGAAGAATTGGTTTTGTAGTGTATGGAAGATGAGAGTGGATGTTTTGTTATCGTACCCAACTAGAGGCGAGCATCACCCCCTTTTTATATTCATCTTGGTATCGTGAGCCGCTGGCTTGTTTGGTGTTTCCGTTGCTATTCTGGCTTATACGACCGGTTGGACTCACGCAAGCACTCCAAGGCCCTTGGGGATTCCGCTATCTATCGGTTGGAGGCATGTAAGCACGTTAGCATCCATAGCTCCAGCTCTCGAACGTCATGAGCCAAAACCAGGCCATCAACAGGAACACCAGCACTATAGTATTAGCCTTCAGCTACGGATGCCCTCGTTTTAGCATACTGAGGAATGGGGTGAACGAAGGTTATTGTGTCGCCTTTTTCCAATCACTAGGGGCTGGCTTCCCAAATAGGAAAGTAGCTACCTTGGCGGCATGCGGCCCGTGCATATGGGTCCGAATGGTATATACCTATTGGTCCATCTCCTAAACCCTGCCAATTCGTAGGGCCTGTGCGAAACCTGGCAATGCTATGCTGGTATTTCTGTTGTAGATTACTTAGACGAGCTAAAGGGCATTTGAAGCTTGGGATACGACATCATCTGAGACGATCTTTTCCTTAGTTGCATTTGGTCTGTGGGCTAAGGGCCGACCAAGTTTTTCCATGAATGGGCGGTGGTTCCGTCTCTTGGAAATCGGCTTCGTACACGGATTATATTGCCCATGGGCTGTCTGCCAGGATGCCCTAGTGAATTGTTTACTCTTTTAAGAAATTGATAGTGCGTATGCTTTGGCTTTCAACCTGCGTTCCTCGAGCTGGGGACATCAAAAGCATAATCATGCAGTGCGAACACGATAATAATGTTGAGCGGACAGCATATCAGTTTCTTGGTCGACGTGAAATATTAGATGGTTAGTAACGTGATTAGGCAAGTCGCGTACCCATGAACCGCAGAAACTCGCGGTTTTGGCCTAGGTGCAAATCACAGGGGCATTTTTTGTTAGTTACCTATACCGTCCCACTTGATTCCCTTACGGGCTGGTACATAGGCTCCCATAGAATTTGTATAGGCATCTACCTGTTTCTATGCAAGTCTCAGGGGTATTCTTTTGCTAGTTGCCTCCACGGGTCCACCGTAAGGTCAGGTAAAATCTCATACCAATTTGTATGAGAATAAACGTACTCTGATGGGTTGCTAGTGCTCGCTGCCATTGTAAAGTGACGAAGGTCGATCTTGGCCGAAAATGCCACTGGATATTCCATACAGTTTCTTTTGGACTCTACATTCTAGCCTCATACGGCATATGGTGGCCCAGTGGAGGTAACTAACAAAGAATATCCCTGGGAGTTGTATAAACTCACGATAATCTGCTGATGAGACTCCACTTCAACAAGGCATCCATCGAAGTGCTGAAGTTGCTGAGGGGAGGGAGCGTTAGCCTGTAGATAGGCTGTGCGTTGGAGGACCTTAGGAACCCTCTTAGGGCTTGGCGTTGGAAAGTATTCCAGAGTTCCGATGCTCTGGAAAAGGTCTCCTAGAAATGGTTCTGCGAGATGGTGTGACGGCTGGTGTCATTAACCAACTATTAAAACCTAGTCGTACGGTTTATGTTGACAATTACACCTTGGAATCTAAGCAATAAGGGTACTAGTTTACGTCTGGTAATAACAAAGGATATTTACGTAGCCAAGTTGTCTTATAAACTGTTAACTATCTAGACTATAGGAGAGGTAATAAGCGCTATAACGCCCGAAGGCGCTTAGGCGCTTAAGGTTTAAGTCGTTTTGAGCTCATCCCTGCTTACTGTAAGGGGCTTAAAGTGCCAAGAAGTTTAAGACCTTAAACTTCTCATGTAATTCTGAGTCTTTGGCGGTCCGGCTTTTCCCTACTACAAGGCTCTCACAGTCCCAGCATGAGCCAAGCCCGTTTCCTCATAAAAGATGGCGATCCAACGCCGATCAGGCTCGTCACCAGCGTAGGTGCCGATTAACCGTTGTTGCTGCCACCTTCGTAGCTTTATCTGGAAATATTGGCCACCGTTAGAACGCATATATTAGACCGTTCGTTACCTCGCAATATATACGATCCCTTTTAGACGCTATGAGAAAGCGGCATTTGGAAAACTCTAAAGAGAAAAGAAGACACGTTTAAAAAGCTTTCAAATGAATTATTTTATAAGTTAAACTTAAACGTAACCCCGTATAATATTTATCAAAAGCTAAGCTAAAACTTTTTTTTTTGGAAGCCTAAATTCATATTTCCATCCATAAACAACGACTAGCTTTTTTAGTCCCCGTTAAGATTTGTCATATTTCTGAAAGGAGACGCCGGCTTAGTAGACTCTCCGTGGTTTAAGTTCATGCGGAAGCCGTGGGCTAGGGACAGTCTTCGCGCCCGGTGCCACGACGAGGAGGTAACTGGATAGTATGTGTGTGATACTGTTCGGGTATTGCCAGCGGTTCTCTTGTCATGTGACCGTGAAGTGCAATAAGAAATACACTCTCCCACACATCATCTGGGTGTTCCACTCGTTGAAACAAGCTGCTGCGATTCCGCCGTTTCTTCCACTGGTGGCCTTCCCACCAGGTAGTTCCATCATTGCCGCAAATTAAGGGGCTCCTCTCAAACTTTAAAGCAAACAAACATTGCACGCGAAAACTTATGACACGAATAGGGACAACTCTAAGCAGCCATCATATCATCAACCAATATCCAATACGGTGACCCTGCTTCGCTTAGGGTGGAGTCTATACATGGCGACGTAAGATATCGAACACATCGTGAGGAAAGGACTCGCCTTGCTTATGGGAAAAAAAAAGGGGAGAGAGGGAGGGGGGGGGGGGGGGGGGGGGGCCGCGGGGGGCGGGGGGGGGGGGGGGGG
>QJNS01000303.1:0-83408 GCA_004154925.1 Monosporascus cannonballus
CGGTCAATTCCGGCCATTCGTGGCTTCCGGGCCCCCCCCCCCCCTTTTTTTTTTTGCCTTTCGTCGACCGTCCGCCTTGGCAGTACCCCTTAGGCCTTGGCTGTCCTACCGGAGTCAGCGAATCCCAGAGCTAGAGTAAGAACTCAATACGCAGACTCATGAGCTTCTGGAGGGAGGGCTGCCAAGGAAAAGTCGTGGACGGACGCCCATATAGGTATTAGACTAGGACGTGGTCATCCCATCTAAGATGAGAGGGCGAAGGGCGCGACTTGCGGAAATTCTGACGTTATCCCACAAGGCAGGCAGGTTGGCAAAGACCGCCAAGCGCACCTAACCGCGTCGGCCGGCGCGTTCTGTATGGCCCCCCTAGAGCGCTATCAAGTGCGGCTCGCTGCCACCGCCCGGCTGGGACGGCGACGCGGATGGAGTTGCAGCCACTTGTCAGATTAGGTTACAATTTGCTTCGTTAATATATCTATCTATAGCAGGCAGGCGGGTAGGTATGACAATGCTGTGCGCCGTCCGTCCCGCGGCGGTCGCACAGATACGTAAGTGAGTACCTAGACACCACGGACCATGATGGCTTTAGGGGCGAGGCTAGAGAGACACGTACATACACACAGAGCTACTCAGGTATTCCGAATGCAAGGAGTGGGGCATCCTCATACCTATCTTCTTGGCCGAGGTACACTTGTATGAGAAGTCCATCACACTCCCCCAAAACACCCACCAACCCCAAAGTCAAGCGGATGGCCTCGGCCCGTCTCTATTCCTTGTAGGCTACTACGGGATATGCCTTAGTTATCTCGCATCCAGAAAGCCGGATTCGGTCGGGGTGTCGCGGAAGAGCGTGGCACCGCATGCACCACCGCGCTGCAACATGTGGTGCGACCTTGCGAGACTGGCGTGCACCATGCCTGGCGAGTCCCATGCAAGCACTGATGAGAGGCCGAGTTCGAGGGGCTGAGGTTGAACTCCCTGTCTCTATACTACCTCGGCCAATGTATTCGGCGATGATAGCAATGAACCCAACTGGCCGATGTCCGGATTCTCCGGCCTATAGACGACGCTGTCCGTCACACGGCGCCGAGTCGAGACAGACGAGTCAAGTGGGGGCAATAGCATCGCATTGACATTGGGCATATGCGTGATCTGGCTACCTGTGTCACCGTGCTAAGGATCTAGTCTCGCCAGCGCAGATTATAGGCCTGGAATCTCAGTGCTCCTAGCTGGATTAGAGACATACGGGATGTCCCTACGTATGTATGTAGGGTGTGTATGTCGCACACGAGGAGGGGGGACATTACGTTGTGTATTGTATGGCATATGGAAGGCGGGTAGACGGGTTTGCCGCGACCGCATCGTTGCTGGGCTTGCGGTGGCTAAACGCGATGCTCCACCGGTACCCGTGCAGATGTGTAGTAGATTACTAGTTATCAGATGGTTGAAGGTGTATGGAAAGATGCGATACCTAGGTATGTAGGTGGAGGATCATGTGTAAGACAGAGAAGGATCTGCCGCGTAAACGATTGGATCGGAAGGCCCTACTGCGGAGAGTCATAGTGCCCATACCGTGCAACTGATTTGTTGGTATCTTAGCATGCAGTACGTCGTTCGATAATTACGACCCAAGGTTTTGTTTGAACACCTATTATAAGGAGCGTCATGTAGGGTACGAAGCGTCTAGCGCAGGAAAATGGTCGATTCCCGAAATATAGACGCTTAATGATGTCTATGCGTTCACATAGATAGAAAGCTGAATGAGCAACTGACGCTGGTATTTTAAACCACCGTATGTCTGATTACATTTTAATGCTCAGGCGTGCTCGATTGACTCGTGTGCCAAGCATCGTTAGCTCGTGGTGACCACGCCAGCATGCCTCCTACCCAGTGGTCAAAGACGGTAATGTACTAATCATGCAACTGCCCTTCACTCAAGACTTTCTACCGTCTTGTCGTCGCGGCCCAAGAACTTCCAAGAATCTGGATGTCGGGCTTGTCGTTTTCTTCCCTGCGCCAAGAATCGCGTTCCAGGAGTGCCGCTCACCAAGGACACTAATAAAACCCACAAGACGAGGCCGAGACGGCTTGAAGCAGAGCCAAGAACAAATTTCCTGGTATTGGTGATTCCATACTCTCACATCTGTCTTCCTCTCCGGCTATTCTTGAGACTTTTGATTGCTTCTCAGGAGACCCGGCAGGGCGTTGGGATGGGTATCGGGAGTCAAGACGTGACGTAGTGAGACATATGACTTTCAACAGCATCATGGCGTTCTAGACGTGTGGCGATCATGACCCTACGGCCCTACGCAGACTTAGCATTGATAAGAAGTTAAACGGCTTGGCTTACTATTCTCTTCCTACACTCGCCCCGCACGCCCAACCTGCAAGATCTCCCCGGTACCGCGCTCGTCGCTTCGCAGGACTGGCCAACTCGAACCATCGGCTTTATACAGGCTGACCTCGAGCTTGGTGCCGAGGATTTTGTAAGCACATTTTTCCGGGTCGACAGGTCCAAACAGGGGCACCGACGCCTTGTAGCGCTTGGGCTTGGGGTCGGTCGTCGGCAGATCAACGACAACACTCCGCGGCTCGAAATTGACCGTCGCCCTGGAGCTGTCTATCTTCTTTAGGAAGAAAGAGGCTATAACGGTAGAAGGCGTCTGATAAAAGTCGGTGCGGACGGTTTGAAGCAGCTCCTCGCCGTCGGCGGAAACGGATGCCCCATTCTTGGGTTTAGACTTGTCCTTGCCGGAGCCGATGAACAGATGCCTCGGCGATGTCTTGCAGCCCTCGATCTTCATGAACTGGTCGAACTCGAGCACCCTGCGCTTGCAGCAGCTGTAGCCCTTGCTGCCCTCGTGGAAGATGGGCGCACCGGGGTGGTGGACGCATTTCTCGTCGTCGGACCGGGCTTGGCCCTTCTTATAAGTGGCGCCGCAGGCCTTGCGCCTGCATACCCGGCCATCGGGGATCTCCAGCGAAGGGTCGTCGTCTTCGCTTTCCGGAGGCGGAGCAGGCGCTGCGGGTGCGGGTTGCGCTGCGACAGGTGCACGGGTAGGTGCGGATAGCGGTACTTCTGCGAGCTTGGAAGCCAGGGACTGTTGTGTAGCGGACAGCCCGGCACTGTCGTCCCCGCCGGATTTCTTCTCAATCTGAGGCGGCAGATCGGTGGTGCTGTGCTTCCCCTCGGTGCAAGGAGTGATCTCGAGGAACTCATCGAACGTAAGGACCCTTGGCTTGCAGCACTTCCAACCTGTTGTTGCATGGCAGAGTTATAAGTCATGTGATATTGGGTTACGCGTGGGATTTCACGGTATCTTGCAATCTGGCAGTCCACATCGGATAGTGCAGCTAAGAACTTACCCTTCTGCCCCTCATGGAACACGGGAGGACCCGGGTGGTACTTGCAGACCTCCTCCGGGTCGGTGTACATCCTGCCGCAACCTTGATGGACACATTTCTGGGCCATGTTGGGCAACGTCGGCGGGACTGGTGATGCTTTCCGGTGCGGGACTCTCCGATGCCGATAGTTCAACCTTAACCTAAAACAAAAGCATATGGGTGTATATACGAGAAAAGTCGAATTCAATCTGGATTGTTTCCGTGTTCACATCAGAAAGGAACCGAGGTTCCAGTGGTCAAATATACGACTAACAACACCCTGAACCCGATGGAAAGTGGTAGAGGCTTTGTAGACTTCTCTGGAGGGGCTGCTTTGGAACATTGGGTCCCGCTAACTCCTTCACCGCCTACTATTTACGGTAATCGATGAAGTAAGCCTGCAGGCCGTAGTGCATGTGCGGGCAGGGGTTCGAGGCATGGTGCGGGAGCTAACTACATGGGGTACCTGGACAAGCCAGGGGGGAAGGGGGAGCCCGACCCCACTCTTAACCCCTCTGCCTTCTCCGGCTTCGAATCCCCAATTCTTTCCCCAAGATCGATCTCTCATTGTAAGGCCAGCCAACCATCTCTCCCTACCTTTCCCGATTTAGCCACCCGTAGGGCTATCACTCATCCACCCACCCGTATGTAAGTTTAACCGTTTACATACATACATACCGTACCTTGTCGACCAACCAGCACGTGGCAATCGTGCCGTCAGTGAAATCATACGATCCCCCCGGGTCCGGTTTTGCATTTAAGGCGACGTGTTTTGCATCTTTTCATCTGTCTGATTCTCTCTACTCTGATTTCATCTTCTCGACTTCCGATATGCGACCTACGTCAAGGTTGCTGCAGGCTTGCAGGATCACACTTTTCACTCGCGAGAACTGTGGTTTATGTACTCAGGCCCGATCGGTATTATCTGATGTCTGGGACGCTAGACCCTTTGTCTTCAGAGAAATCGACATCGTCAAATCGGACTCGCAGCATCGTTGGCGAGATCTTTACGAGTTCGATGTACCCGTGGTAGGTTATCCCAGCCTTGCACATAGATCGCTCTGTAAAAGGAGAAGCGACCCTAGCGTTAGAGCAACATATAACTGAATTACAACGCTAACGCTCCTGGATAGATCCATATAAGCAAGTCTTCTGCACCAGAGGAACATCCCCAGCTTGCTTCGAAGGCAATTAAACTCATGCATCGGTTCGACAAAGATCAGGTTATGGCTAAAATGGACGTTGTCGAGAAGCTCTAATATGGTTACGCTTCGTAAACTCATTCTTTTCGAAACATCGCATCACCAGCGGTACTGATTAAAAGTGCAAGCTGAGCAAAGTAGAGCCATAGGGACCATGATATGATTTTGTAGGAAGATGGAGGCCACTCGAAGGGCAATGATCAATAGTATCGGTTATTTTTAGTTTGGAACCGGCCCCGGAGAAGCTCTCTTAGTCTCAGCTATCCGTCACCCCTCGGGAACCGACATCTTCTCCCATGCCCATGCTGCTATCATTTATCTTGTTCTAATTCCCTTGTCGGCCTAGAAGATCGTCAAAGTCCATTTCGCCATGGCTTTAAGCACCGTACCCGCCGGCGGTCTTGGGCGCACTCGAACCTTTCGCGACGCTGAGGGACTGGGCCAGGCTGGCCTGCAAGTGCGTTACATCCAACGCCACGCTGATCATATCGAAGCCCTTCTCTGCGTACTCTCTCGCCTGTTCCGGGCTGGTAGCGAAGAAGCCGGCTTTCTTGCCGGCCTCTTTCGTGGCAGCGAGGATACGGTCCATCGCCTGCTGCAACTCAGGCTTGATCACACCGTCCAGTATGGGGTGCCCGATGTTGTTACCCAGGTCGAACGGGCCGATCAGGACGACATCAACTCCGGGTACCCGGGCGATGTCGTCCACGGCGTCGAGCGCCTCCTGCGTCTCTATCTGTACCATCGTCAGGAGCGACTCGTTGGCATGCTGCAGGTACTCCGTCATGCTCGGTATCGGGTTGAACCGCTCCATCGCGAAGGGTGACCCGAATCCGCGCTGGCCCTGGGGCGGAAACTTGGCCGCGGCAACGACCTTTTGCGCGTCCTCAGCAGAGCGAAGCAATGGGACGAGGATCTGCTCTCTTTAGTGAGATTCTGTGCTGTCTATTCCGAAGCACTCACCCCATGAGCTCCAGCATCGAGCGCACCTAAGTAAGGATCAATGATGTGTTGGACGCGCCCTTGTTCTTAGACTCACGCTTCACCATCCAGCCCTGCATGTCCGGTATTCTCACGAGTGGGCTAGCCCCACAGGCTGCGATAGCTGGTATCGCTTCGTGCATTGCGGGATCCAGTGGCATGTTAGCATAGCTCCGGTCGTGTTCAACTTGACGCAATATCTGTCAAGTCGCTGAACCCATATTACGGGGGTGTCGGAGTCTGTCCTCACCATCCATGTTCCCATGCTCACAGTCGACCATGACCCAGTCCACGCCGGGTGTTCGGGCCAAGGTCCTAGAAATATTGGCACCGGGCAGACACTGCCACAGGCCCATACTCGTCTCGCCCCTGTCGAAGGCATTCTTCAACATACAACCCGACAACATCCTGGCGAATCGACCCTGAACTTGTGGGCGTAAGTTACGTCGGGGAGGACCAGTTCGATTCGGGACGAATATAGATCGAGCTGCTAGACGACCTCGCAGAATGGGCGGCATCCCATGTGCTTCCTTGGGCGCTCCCGTCGCAACGATTTGGGCCGAGAGTTGAATGAGGCCAGCTGTCGGTACGATAGTTATCCGACGTCGAAAGAAGCTCGCCCTGTCTCCGCGTGTCCCGAATGCGAATGTCACGGCGGAAGTGTTTCCGTTGCATCCCCGCATAATGCCACTCCAGTGGGTTTATGTGGGGTACTGACAGCCCCTCCCTGTCCCAGTCGATCAACCGCCCCTTCTGCCGAGACGTTGTAAGGAATTGACATCGACTGCTCTATTAACAGCTTCTAAATACATGGACGACACTTTTGGAAGGCCACGTTTAGCACGGCGACTGCGAGGCCGGCATCATTCACGCACCCACTGCTATCGTTGCCCGAACACCAAGGAGCTGCGTACGTCCACATGGATAGATACGTGGCGTCGAATCACCCGACTGAGTATTTCACCTCTCGTAGTCCGGTGCCGACCGATCTACGACAGTTCCAAAAGCATGGTCGCAGCGCGGCCTCGAGTGCCTCACATAGGCTGGGACTGGATCGCCCAAGTGGACTGCCCATCTGAGGCTCGCTTATGCGTCCACATCCCGCCGCTGCGCCGCTTCCAGGTCGAGTGTAGTGTCTGTCGGTCGCAATATTTATCCAATGGGGCTATTTCCTGGATCTTTATGCCAGAAATCCGATGGCAAAACCTTGGTTTCTGGCCGGGTTATCACGAACGTGAACCGCAAGTCCTCTAATCGATGGACTAAGCACAAGAGGCCGGTGGAAATTCGTCCGTCACTGTTGTGCTGAGCTCCGCTTCCATGGCTGCGGTCGCAATCATAGGGCGCGGGTAACACTATTCAGCGCACCACGCATTCCAAAGGCGACATCATGAAACCACTTAAACGGGGATGCAGGAAAATCTAGCCATCCTCTTAGCCGGATCTGGGGCCTGCCCACGAACTACGGCGGCGTCCACTCCCAAGACCGTGAATGGCAGCCCACCAGGAGCCCGGACTACATTACTCATGGTACATATATGTACGTCTGGAAGTTGGACGGAGTCGTGACCGCCCGTATGGAACGAGCCCTGGACGACAGGTAGCTACTGCGCAACCGCGGTCTTTGAAGGGGGCGGCGATCAATGTCGGCATCGTGAGCCGTCAGCAGCGTCTTGAACCCCAGGGGCCATTGGTGCGTGAAGACGGTCAGCGGGTACAGGATCGACACTAGAGACCCTTCGCTGCGGGTAGGGGGGAGGTGGCGAGTATCGCGGTTAGTGACGACCTCGCGCTGTGGGCCGTCGTGCGCCGTAAAAGGCGCCCCGCGCACACCATTACTCCCGTGAGGATCGGGCCCCTGCTTTGGAATTGGGCCCCGGCAAGCAAGGTAGAGAGACGGCAGTCGAAAGACAAGTCGTCCCCCAAATCGGCACGCCATCTGATTGTGGGACTCGTCTCAACACGGCCTGCTTTCAGCGCTAGCGTATTACATAAGTTAGGTAGGTACTGGATATTCTCTTCAAGATAGTTTAGTAAAGTCGGACCTATCTATCCCAATGAAAAACCGTGATGCTCTATTGCTCGGTAAGTTAACACCGGGACGCAGGTACGTAAGATTCATTTGCTGATAACGCCCCCCTAAGTCACTAAAATTTCCCGCCCCCATTGCTGCGGTCGTTAGTGTGGAGCGCGAATGAAGGCTGCGGTGGATATGGAGATAGGATTCGGATTCGGATCCGGGGCCCGGCTATCCGTGTGTGATCGTGGTATAACGGTCCGGACTTTGGAGCGAGGCGCAGGTGAACGATGTGCATCTCTTTATTAATTCGGTTTCAAGAAAGGAGAGTCAGTCAGCCATTTAAAGGGACCACTTCTGGGTGGCACTTTAGAGCAGTTGCCGTAGCAATGCCAACGGGAAGCATCAATACCACGAAACACTAAACGCGCAGCCTTGCTCTGCGAAATAGCCTCACGTGTAAGGGGTATGACAACGTACATGGTGCATGGGATATATATTTAGGTATTATAATTATACGTAGAGACACCTCACCGGTCTTCGGATCCCAACGTGAGGTATTCTATACAAGTCGATGCTGCGGGTTTACGTTCGGAAAATACCCCGCGTTGTCACATTCATGCCTTGCCCCCTGGTGAACAACGGCCAGACCACCTCTTCTGCGGATGTTTCCATTCGACCCGCGACCAGCAGGACTGTGGCCCGACCCGTATCTGTGAAACGGCGCGGAATCCCCCGTTCTGCGCCCGTCATGGTGGCACAACGTCTGATGCCCACTCAGATGGCAGCAGGGACCGCCCTGACATATTCGCTCATCGGTTCCCATCCCCGCCGCGTCCAACCCGACCCTTTCGCCCTCTTCTGCTTCGTAAACTACCGGGGCAAGCCGTCATCTCATGCTATCAGCAGGAGACGCTTACAACGAGCAAACGAGTCCCTTTCGGTTTTGGCTTGCTCAGAACTCATGGCCGTGGTCGAAGTCTAGGCTGTGGCTGCCTTCGGCTGTAGCTTGAATGCGACGTCACTCGGCATATACGTGTTCGGATCGATGCCCTAGCGGTATCGAGGCGTGTGCAAGCCGTGGCGCAAATCGCGACATCTGGACGCGGCTATCCCCAAAGGGGGTGGTTATCACGAACCACCCAAAGCCTCGACGCAATTAGAATGACAACTGTGGCGTCCGGACCCTTTCAGTCTACTTGCGGCACGTGTAAGCTTTCCGAGAGAATCATCATGTTCTTCGAGGCTTCAAGTGCCCTGTCCTGCAGAACGGCCTCAGCGTGCGTAGCCACATCGAGGGGATCTGCGAGTCTCGACGGGGGCGTGCTCTGCATCGCGCTGAACATTTTACTCAGAACCTCAATGTGGGTGACGAAGCCGCCGCTTTGGCTCGACTGCTCGAGTATAGACTGCTCATCGCTCCAATCCGCACCCCACACGTGGGGAGGGATCACGTCCCCGTCGTACAAGACTATCCGGAGCGGCCACTGCAGCCGCGGCCACCATTCTTCGTCATCAGGGTCGAAGAGCGAGACGATACCCATCACTTCTCGGCGGGCTACGCCCCTAAGCCACCAAAAGCCGTCGAGACATTTGAGCAGAGCGAAATAGCTGGCGAGGATGGCGAGGGCGCGAGGTCGGCGCATTTCGAGCAGCTCGATGAACCGACGCGACACGGTGGCTAGGAATACCAGGGGAGCACCGGTGTGGGGTATCTTGTGAGCCCAGTTGAGGACGGCTACGGCATGCTGGTAGGCCCGACGCGTGAGGAGATAGCCGGGCGACTCGCCGCCATTCTGAGCGAGCTCCTCGTCGAGCCCGACGAGCAGATCTCCGAAGAAGGTCGTTTCGTGCTCGGAAAGATTGAGGTTCAGCGCCGGCTGCGCCTCGATGATGGGGACGACGACTCTGCTGTGACGCAGCCATTGCCAGCTAGAGGCGACGACGGCCTTGACGCCCTGGAACGAATGGAACCACGAAAGCGGTAGGACATACCCATCAGACCTATCCTTGACATCGCCGCTGTCGTCGCGGGTGAAGATCCGGGACGCCGTAGACTGAAAGGCGATGAGGGCGGCAGTTAGAAAGAGGGCCTCGGCATTCGACTCGTTGATGCCATTGCTGAGACTGGTGCCATACTCGGACAGGGTGGCGGCCATGTAGGCGTGGCTCGCCCGCACGAGATCCTGGTCTTGAGGGGAACTGGATCGCAGGTGAAGAGCAGCCACGGCCAGAAGGGCATCGGCTAGGAAGCTTGCGCCGGAGAAGGCAAGGTTCGGGACCGTATCCCTCCAGATCTTCTCACTAACATCGTCGGCTATAGCCAGGGTCTTGCAGGTGATAGTAGTGTAGTGATGGAGGAGCCTCAACTCCATCATCCGGTTCTGCCTGGAAGTCGCGGACAAGGTGGGAGGATCGGGGTTGCGATACATGGAGAGGGGGGTGCTCGCCGCTATAGAAGGCGTAGGAGGAAGCGTATTGGTGGTCATGGGCGATGCCACCGAGGGGCTGTCAGCAAAGCTGCCGGCCGATGTAGTCGGACGCGGAGTCTCGGCGGGGACGAGAGAGTCTGTTATGTCGGGATGCTCAAAGTCGCACGCAACTCCGTGCTTGGCGCAGTTCCCGCAGCGAGGATGAACCTCATCGCACTTCATACGTCTCCAAGTCAGCCCTGGATGTTGGATTTCTGAAAACAGGGGCCTTGCCACTACGGACCTTGATCTTCCGCGCCTTACAGCGCCGACATCCAGCTCGGGACTTCTTATGCGACCTCCGCGGTGGCATCGTAGGTGTGCATCCAAAGCCGGGCGACAAATTTACGTGGTATATTCAGTAGCAATGTGCTCGGTAATCGCCAGGCCGAGACGACTCACATGATGGGGATTGGGAGTAGGGTCCAAAGTTTATCGTACCTCAGTGCCCGCTGGAGGGAAGCCATCGGAGGGAGACCAAGAAATCGAGCGAAGTTGAGGCTTATGAAGCTCGACTCCGAGAATAAAGAGAGGGCGGGACGGGGAGATGGGAATCGGCTATTCCGTACGAAGGTACGAAGGCAATGGTTTCCCTAAATGAAAGGGTGGCTTAAGCTTTTAGCGAATCAAACAGCTGCTAGGGCGTGCTGAGCCACTGCCTAGCGGCGCACTACCGGTGCCTACGGGCGCTGAGAGAGCCTTGCAGGTTTGGCATGTGGGGACCAGGAAAGGGCCCGAATCGGGGGCTCGGGGAAGTTAGAAACCCTTGAAGAAATTAACTCTCGAAATCCGGGTCCGTCAATCCAAGGTGAGGATGGCCCCACTTTCGATGCATAACCTGCCCCAGGTATAAATACTTACATAACCCAGCCATGCCACACAATATGTGATTTTGCCTTCGCCCTTTCGAATTCGCAGAAAAAAAAAAAAACCCTTGGAAGGCCGCCGCCAAATCAAGGACCAAGTGCACAAATGGAATCCTCTCGTGGAAGAGATGTAGTTGGTGATTATACCCCCTTTCCCGGATACTCAGCTTAGTAGATAGAGCGGAAAGAGGGGTGGGGCATCTATGTAGCTATGGGGGCTCCACTGGTACAGGGTATTTAGACAAATTATGCAAGGCGTATGTATGAAGGGACAAGCGCAGCTGAAGCAACGAACATGACAATATGTGAAGGATGGTCACTCAATTCAAGATCCATGAAAGGCAAAATCGAAAAAGCGGCAAATGTTAATCATGGATGCGCCCTCTGGAGCTGCAGGAGGCCGTTGGCTGCCTAATTCAGGCTGTTTTACATCCTACTAGTAGAAAGAGTAGTAGATTGGCCTAAAACATGTCCGGGCTTTCTGAGGCGTCCAAGACCCTTGCAGCCTGCATCAAAGATAAGAGTTTTCTCTTTCGCACTGGGCTTCGCTACGAGCAGGTTGTAGACTCTGCCTGAGCGCGAGAATGGGCAAGAATCCCCTATAAATCAATCCTACGCACTCGCT
Organism: Monosporascus cannonballus; assembly: GCA_004154925.1. Classification (NCBI taxonomy): domain Eukaryota; kingdom Fungi; phylum Ascomycota; class Sordariomycetes; order Xylariales; genus Monosporascus; species Monosporascus cannonballus. Next base: position 11,547 of record QJNS01000303.1, read on the forward strand.
CAACTTTGGGGCTACCGTTCTACCTTACCCACGCTAACTCGGGTGGGCCGAACGAAGAATGGGCGACGTTGTCACCATGGCAGGGGATCTGGCAGAGCAAATCTCCCAGAAGACCTCGGGTCTTATCCAATCTAGCAACCATCGAGATCTCCTCGACGTAGTCGACTCGTTACGCTCCCACGGCGTTAGCCATTATGTGGACTTGCCGCAGATTATCGTGTGTGGGAGCCAGTCCTCGGGGAAGAGCTCCACGCTCGAGTCGCTCTCCGGCATCGCCTTCCCCACCGCGGAGGGTCTCTGTACCCGGTTCGCCACCGAGCTGATTCTGAGGCGAGGTACCAAGCCGGAGATCAGGGTACACATTCAGCCGGGTGTTGGCAGGAGCGAGGAAGACCGGCGCAGATTATCCGCTTTCTCACGGACGAGCGACCAGAAGGACTTTCCCAGGATCATCGAGGCGGCGAAGGCTGCCATGGGACTCACCGGAGACGGGGCCAAGGTCTACAGTACTGACGTACTGCGCATCGAGAGCACGTCGCCGACCGCGCCTAACCTGACGCTCGTCGACCTGCCCGGGCTGTTCGGCGCGTCCGACAAGAACCAGTCAGACGACGATGCCGCGCTAGTTCAGAAGCTCGTCACCGATTACATGCACCAAAAGCGCAGCATCATCCTGGCCGTCGTCACAGCTGATAACCCCTTCGCAAACCAGCCCGTGACCAAGTTCGCCCGAGACATTGATCCGACGGGAGTCAGGACGCTTGGCCTGATCACCAAGCCGGACAAGATCGAGAGAGGTTCGGACAGCGAGAAGTACTACGTGGAGCTGGCACAGAACCAAAACGTGAAGCTTAACCTCGGCTGGCACGTTCTCCGCAACAAGGGCCATACCACTATGGACGACACTGCCGAGGAGCGAGACGCGAGAGAGGCCGCCTTCTTCGAGGACTCCGTGTGGAACACGTTGGATCCGTCTCAGCTTGGCGTTAACACGCTCCGGACCCGGCTGCGCAAGATTCTCTGGAAGCAGATTCAACAAGGACTTCCTGGGGTCAAGTCAGATGTGCAATCCGGAATCAAGGACTGCAATCAGAAGTTGACGCAGCTTGGCAAGGCACGAAGCACCAGAAAGGAGAAGCACACCTACCTGCAGCGGATCAGCAGTCGCCTGTCCGTGCTCGTACGAGCAGCCATTGATGGAGTCTACTCGGACCTCTTTTTTGAATCCTACCCTGGACAGCAGGACGCTTTCGAGAGACGGCTACGAGCAAATGTGCAAAAGATCCTGACTGATTACGCGGAGAAGATGCGAGTCGATGGCCATGCCCTGGAGATAGTCGAGGATTACTGCGACCCGGTACGTACAAGCCGGTTTAAATACGTCATGAGGAAGGAGTACCTCAAAGAAGTAAAGATACTCATGGTCGAATGTCGTGGGCGTGAACTCCCTGGAACTTTCAACCCACTCGTCGTGGGAGACTTGTTTAGCCGTCAATGCAAACCTTGGGAATCAATCACTCAAAACCTGGTGGAGCGAATATATGAAGCGGCGCTCAATACATTCAACAAGGTGGCGTCGGAACTCTGCGATCAGAACACCAAGTCACGGTTGATGAAGGGATTGGTCCGACCGTCATTACACTGCCTCCGGCAGGACTTGAAGGATAAGGTCGATGAGTTCTTGAAGCCGCATTTAACGGTTCATCCTATCACCTACAATGATTGGCTGGTAAGAAAAGTCCAGGAGGTTCAGGAAGAGCGCCACAACCGGAATTTCGATTTATTGTCACAGCAGCTGTGCGCAGCCACTGCCGAGACAGCACCAGAGAGCAAACAGGTAAACCTGAAGCATCTTCTCAAGGGATTGAGGGATGGGACCACACCAGATGTGGAAGAGTACTCCTCATCACTTGCAGCGGATGTCGCAGCAGCATATTACGAGGCAAGATTGAAACGGCCACTCCCTAGTCTCTAGTCACGCATGAGACTAACGAGTCACAGATTGCTCTCAAGAAATTCATCGACGATGTCAGCGTGAACGCCATCGAGACCTGTCTTATCCAGCGCCTTCCCGATGTGTAAGTTCCTTATCCAGTGACGAAGAACTAGGTACTTAGAAACCGTGGCTAACTACTCTACAGCTTTTCCCCCGACGTGGTGTGGGATCTATCAGACGAGCAGGTGGAACAGCTGGGGTCCGAGGACGATGGCACTGTCAAGGAGCGGGAGGACCTGGTCAAGAAACTGAGAACTCTCGAGAAGGGCTTGATGGATCTCGATGCATTCACCGCGCGATCAGGTGCACAAGATGTGTTTTAGCATGTTGGAGAGAGTGCCACAGAGAGAAACCGGGCACCATTGCAGGCGCTACGAGGCCACGACATCGGTGGAAATGGCACGAGCTCCTGTATGATCAAGCAAGCACGAGGCTCTGATTTTGGAAAGGAGGTATCCCCCGGCAAGGTTCTGTACTTGCATCTATGGTCCACTGCCGATGCACTTACGTAGCTCAGGTCGCATCTTCGCGGAGCTTACTTGTGTAGCTGGGCCGTTCTCAATTGGTGCATAACTAAGATCCCGATAATTGCATATGACGATAAGCCTTGCCGCTGAGCTACCGCTAGCCCGCCTGCCCCTTTCGGTTAATCGCCTTGAAGTGGGACGCGAGAATTCTGCCGCTACTGATAACGGAAAAATTACCACTCCCTCTATCAGTCGCATGTCGCATTTTGTTGTAGCTTATTGCGTGCTCTATTCGACTCCCACCTGCCAATTCTAAAGACGATCTTGTCCAGCCATTTATAAAGGAGAAGTTCAACACATATCTGATTGATAACAGAGGCTCCTGAAGCACGGACAATGCTGAGACAAATGTGAGTCGCACATTGCGCAAAGTGAGATGGAGAGAGTTTCACAGCTAACAGGGCTTGGACAATAGAAAACCCCGTTCGGCTCGCTCCAAAAGAGCACTCGAAAAGAAGGCGCCGAAGAACGTCGAGAACCCCAAGACGGTCCTCTTCCTGCGCGGCACCAGCTGTTCCCAGATCGTCCAGGATGCCTTGACCGACCTGTACGAGCTGCGGCGACCTCTGAGCAAGAAGTTCACCAAGAAGAACGAAATACACCCCTTCGAGTCCGCCGCGTCCCTCGAATTCTTCTCGGAGAAGAATGACTGTTCCATACTCTGCTTCGGTAGTAGTTCAAAGAAGGTGCACTGCGATTGCTTACCTTGACATTCTCGTCGGAACCTCTCTGGTATGCTAACGAGAGAACCATGGCAGAGACCTCATGCGTTGACGATCGTGCGAACCTTCGACCACCAGACGCTTGACATGCTGGAATTACACCTAGATCCTGAAAGCTTCCGGAGAATATCCCAATTCAAGACGAGGAAGTTCACCATTGGATTGTAAGCAATCTTCAAATGCTTAGACAACCGACCCCCCCCCTTTCAACAGACTATTCGAGGGGGAGATCGCTGACACCGAGCGCAGACGTCCTATGATGGTGTTCTCGGGCACAGCATTCGAATCCCCTGTGAACAACGAGTACACCATGTTCAAGTCCATGTTCATAGACATGTTTAAGGGCGAGGTATCAGACAAGATCGATGTGGAAGGTCTACAGTACATCGTCTCCATCTCCGCCGATGAGCCGACTGGGGATGACGTGAAGCCCACTATCCGCTTAAGGCTTTATCTGATCACAACAAAGCGGAGCGGCCAGAAGCTGCCCCGCGTGGAGGTAGAGGAGATGGGCCCGAGAATGGACTTGTGAGTTGCGCTCTTCACGATGCTTCTATGAAACCACTCTCCGGATTGAGGAAGACTAGCTAACCGACAACTACTCAAGCCGGGTCGGAAGAATGAATGAGCCAGAAGAGGCCGTCTGGAAAGAGGCAATGAAGAAGCCCAAGTCTACTGAGGAGAAGACGAAGAAGAACGTCTCCACCGACCTCCTGGGCGATAAGATGGGCAGGATCCATCTGGGCAGGCAGGACCTCAGTGAGCTCCAAACGAGGAAGATGAAGGGGTTGAAGAGGAACAAGGGCCTGGAGGACGGGGCAGATCAGGAAACGGCGGAGAAGGTGAAGCGTCAAAAGAAGTGAACCAGGTCGGCATTTCTGGTGTCTGGGCTGATTACATGGCGTTGGGCGTCGCGCTGTACGATACCGAATCACTACGTCTGGCGTTTTAAGCAACTTTGGGGTGTTCGGGCTCGACGAAGTGTACCTCTTCGTAGCGGAACGCATACACATGGATTGCACGCATATTAGCACGACCAATCGGGGACCGACTAGCCTCGACCGCATGTTCCTTCATCCGCACGCTCCTTCGACTCTCGGGCCGTCGTGGTTCTTGGCATTCATTGAAGAAGCGGAGCTACAGAACATGATGAGACACATATACCAACATGGACAAGTTACGTGTCAGTCCGCTTCATTGACATTCCAGACTCCGGTCACGACTCCTATCCTAAGAGCCTTGTCCCTTGCATTTAGTGGGGAGCCGCAAAGCCGGGCGACTGACCTACTGTTCAAATGTAAATAACGGAACTTGGGTTGATTGCTAGCACTATTTTAAAACCCACTTGATGCCGTCCATAAACGAGCGTTCACACATCTTAGTCCGGAACCAACGGCTTGGTAATGAACACGCCCTAGGATCCCGGCTGTTACTAGCTAGTCCGTAAGTAGCAAGTTTAACACTGGAGCGGCCCCTAAATTAGTTCCCGCCGCTAAAAAGAAGCTTATTTTAGGCGTTTCCGCCCCACTAAGCGGCGCCTCGAGCCCCCGTCTTTCGGAATCTTGAGAAGCGTCCGAGCGGAAAAATTGAATGCGAGTGCTTAAGTGGTAGTTCACAGGAATACATGCAACGTCCATCGAACGATAGAGGCACGAAAGCGTCTGCGGAGTCGACTGGCCTGGTGGAGCTGACTTCATATCCAGATTACTAGATTTTACACTGTTGAATGCATGGCATGTCTTGGCCGTTTAATGAATCTCTGACTTACGCACATTTCGATGCGACCCGACTGGCAAGTGACTTCGCTACCCGTTCACTCGGTTGGAAATAGCCAATGTACGTACCCTCCGTGTAACTCCTGCTGAGAAGCTCTATGCTGCTGAATTTAGGTCACTTGGTAGATAGGGCTACACGAGCTTGAGCGAGTAGATAGCTCCCCAAGGGCTTTGTGACCTCCCGTCCGCAGCCCGGAACGCTCCGCCAAGATACACCTTCGCCTATTAGAGTGATTATCGCTACCTAACCCACATCAATAACGGCCTGTTTCCTAATCATCGCCGTTTTGCGCTATCACCCCCGTGGGCTTGCTGGAGATAAGCGGGTCGAATTTATATAGCACCGAAGGATTTAAAAGGTTATGTGCATTTGGAGACTTGAAGGTTGTGTATTGCTAAGCCAAGACCACCCAAGATCGCAGACCGGCAAAATTCGCCGGCTATCAATACGCTCCGCCGGACGTATCAAGCGTCCCGGGCGCACACGAGCTGGAAATACCCAGCCCAACTACGATCCTTCGATTCAGTTACATAACAGCTAGACGCCGCCTGCATTAGGGGGGTCTTGGATTACAGTAATATAGCCACGTAACCGAGTCTAGAAGCGGTAAGGCTTATGCCGGCGAGTAGTATATGATGCAACCTCTGCCAGGCTCTTCTACGGGTTTGGCCGGTTACTGGCCCGGTACGGAGTTTACATAGTCCATCAAATCTTGAAGTGCGCCCAAGGTTGCACGGTAAGAAAATTCGAGCCGTTATAGGAAAGCGCTTGCGTGTTGCTCGCGTGCATCGCAACCCTACTGTGCCTTTCTTACACGAGATGTGGAGAGTTGCAGGAGGATGTACCTTGCAGGAGGGGCCATCCCACTCAGATACTAAGATATGTCTCCGCAACGCATCTACATCATCTGCATCCTCTTGGTGACCGCAAGAATCTGAAGTAACGGTTGCCTTTCGACTAGCCTGCCGTTCATGGTGTGACAGGCAGCCCGAGAATGCTGTGCTACAGTGCCAACCATCTCTGGATGTCAGCTCCAGGGCTTAAAATGAATGAGGCTGCGCGATCAGCGTCCCCTACCGGAGATCCGGCAGTAAGACTGGACCAGCATTGTTCAGGTCAGATATACCTCCGCCTAGCCGAAGCTATTCCCCTCGCCATGTACGAAGCACTGAGGGGGCCTTCTCTTCTTATATCACGGGCTGGGATATGAGACCCGTATTAATTCGCAAAAGGAAGCCCCCACAAGCGCTCTCACAGTGCTGGGATTGCGACCCCCTGTCTTTTCGAAAAGCCTGGAGGGTTCCCAAAGCCCGTCCAGGCTCGACGAACGTCTAGAAAATCTCCGCTTCGCAGCAAAGAACTCTATAGCTTATGGAGCCACCGCGTACGGCCATGAAGTCTAAATTTGTCCAACCACACGGGGTGTGCAACAGGTGGCTTACAGCCTGCAGATAATGAAGGTAATCAGGCGACCGCTTTTACTGGCCGACCCAATCAAATATAACCCTCCCGCAACCTTCTGCGATGAGAATAGAAGCGCTCTGCCAGCTCTCACTCGTTCTGCGAGAGTAGGTCAGGTAACACCCCATCCTCGCAATTGCGGGAGTAGTCCGTCTTCACTCGAAATCTGATCTCAGCCTGGATTTCCTGCATCGTCCCATGTTCAATCACTCTTTCGAGCCTCTGGAAGATGCCATGTCCCGCGTTCAACATGCGGCGCCTTCTGTTTCTGACATTATCCATGTGCGCGCTGCGGTCGGCCGTCGCTCAGGCTAGCGCGGAAGGGCCTCCCGAGTGTGGCGTAAGTGAGCTACCCGATCGGCGGAGCACAGACATGCCGCGGCGGGTTTTGCTAAACCAGCATAGCTTAGGTGCACCGAGGCTTCAGCTGCTAATTCGTCATGCGCGCCGACGGATATCGCGTGTCTATGCGCTGACAGAGACCTGGAGCGAGAAATCCAAACGTGTGCGCTTTCGACCTGTTCCGTACGGGACCAGCTAGGTACGTACGGGGGCCGACAGGAGGAGTCCTGTAAGTCGTGGGCGCTAATCGTTCCCAGCGACACAGAAATATTCCTATGAGCTTTGTGGCATCGAAGGCCAGGATCGGACCACCATGATATGGACTATCGCCGTCAGCTTCGGGCTGCTCGCGCTCGCGGCCTTCGTGCTGCGATGCATTTCCAGGCTCTCCATCGTCGGCAGACGGTCATGGGGTCCAGACGACTGGGCCATAACCCTCGTCATGGTATGCGACTTAACGAGGCCCCTATCGATGTCCCTAACTAACGCACGCTTTAGGGATTCGCCACGCCGCTCGCCTTCATCTCGATACCTCGTAAGTAACGTGACGATGGCAGTCGGCCGCTTGCGGAGAGGCCCCGTCGCTAACGCAAGGCGCTTAGTTTCTAAGCGCGGACTCGGCTTAGACATATGGTTCGTCGAGCACGACGACGTCACTCACATACTCTACCTGTGGTACTTCGACGCCGTGCTCTACGTGACGTCCCTGGGGCTCACCAAAGTCTCGATCCTCCTCTTCTACCTCACCGTCTTCCCGAAGCGCTCGTTCCGCCTGTGGGCCCACGCGCTAATCGTGGCAAACGTGATGTACGCCGTCGTCTTCAGCTGCCTCCTCGCCTTCCAGTGCAGGCCGATCGCCGGGGCCTGGCTGGCCTGGGACGGGGAGTTCGAGGCGGAGTGCATAAGCCTCAACGTCATCGGCTGGTCCGGCGCCGCCGCCAACATCGCGCTCGACGTGGCGACGCTCGCCCTGCCCATGCCGGAACTTTTTGCCCTCTCGATGTCGCGGCGGAAGAAGGTTCAGATCATTGGAATGTTTGCTCTCGGTTTCATGTGAGTCGCCTACCGCATCCCCGAGTGGCTACCTATCTTGGAGATGGGTGCGCGTTGAGCTAGGGGATGTGGGATGCTGACTTGGGATATAGCGATACCATCGTAGCCATCATCCGGCTAGAGTCAATCATCACATTCGACACCTCCCGTAACATCACACGTGCGTATCTATACTCCCCCCTTCCAGCGAAGTCCCCCTTGTCCATTCTACCCCGTAGCTGACACACCGGTCCGCTACAGAGGACTTCGTCGAAATCGGCTACATGTCCACGATCGAGGTGCCGGTCGGCATCGTATGCGCCTGCCTGCCGGCGATCCGGTCCCTCTTCGGCGCCGTGTTTCCACGGGTCTTCGGGACCACGAGTCACGAGTCCACGAAGCGCAACACCAGCGGCGGTGGCGATGGTGGCGGAGGCGGCGGCGGCCTTTCGGGCAGTTCCCGGCTGAGCCGCAAGCAGCGCGCCAGCAACCTCGTCAACAACAAGATCAGCGTCCGCCAGGAGTGGACCGTGCTCAGCGACCCGGCACCCGGCAGCGACAGCGACGTCGAGCTGGTCGGCGTCGCCGTCAGTGGAGGCGCGCCGGCCGTAGGATACCGCTACCCCGGTGTCGCTGGTGGTAGTGGCGCCAGTACCTCGATCAAGGCGGTCGTCGTCGAGTCCGCCGCGCGGCCGCAGACCCCCTGGGACGGGACGATTGGGAACGTGAGCGGGAACGGCGCCGGGGGCGGGTATTATAAGAGTAACAGGAACGGGGCGTCAGTTCATGTAGGATAAGGATGGCTGGATTCTGGGAATGCTCGGGATCGATCATAATTATAGCGACGAACTCGCCGGATGTGACGCGTGACGAGTCTTACCGCGGACTGTGTGATAATTATGCGGGGCTATCAACACTGCATGATGGTTTAAGTGTACGCAGAGGTCGTTGAGCCACTGCACACATCCCTACAGAAGTTCTCACCAAGGTCGAAGTCGTTACCTTGGGAAGGTGTAGTGACAGCAAGTGAGGCGCAAGCCCATACCGGTAGGGCGAAAGGATGCATGGGATAGGGGGGATTAGAGCCCCTAGCAGGAAAGTACGGCATCCCGTATCCTGGCCGGCTGGAGCCGAAAACAGCTTCCACTTTCTAAAAGTCAGCAATGGAGCCAGAAATGGAGCCAGTCGCGCCCGCTCTTCTGCCCTCGACTCCTCCCACTAAAGTCAAGGAACCCCTTCATCTTCACCACTTAGATATTGTCCTCGCCGTCGCGTTTTCCCGCTTCAAACCCGCCGTGTTGCCCAATGCCTGCCATTCCACATTCCGTCGGCAATGATTCCCACGTAACCTTCGTCAAGCGCTTCACCCAACGGAAATCCCAAAATCGAATGGCCACGAGGCGACCGAAAGAACTCACGGCTGCACAGCGTGCTGGCCTACGTCAGCGGTTGAGAGATGTTCGCTTTCTTAAGCCGGCATACACGGACGACACCAAGATCAACATTGCCGGGATCCTGCGAAGATGGAAAAAGTACGCGAACCATCTGGAACCACTCGCCGTCCGATTGCGGATTCGCTGACAGAAAGCAGGTATTACTAATCCAACGAGCTAGGGCCATGGAAAGCTGTGATCGAGGCACGCTGACAAAGCCATGATCATGGACTTCCTTGAATTCATCTGCGACAAGTGCAAGATTTCCCCGCAAGGCTCATCGTGGGCATATTTCCGTCAACACAAGCAGCTGTACAGCAATATCACCGGCCGTTACATGGACAGGAACGATAGCAAGGAGGTCCTAAAGGCATGTCGCTGCACTGTCTTGTCTGTGAAAAAGGTCACCGCCAAGATACTAGCAAACGCAAGTTTGGTGGCATGATGTTGTCTTCATCCCCCTTTACAGCCACTGGCCGCCTAACGCAGACGGAAAGCCAATGCTCAGCGCAAACGATCTGCTAGCCCTGCTAAGACTCAACCACACTTACGATACGGGTGTATTCCATCTCGAAACACATCGTGTTCAACTGTCCGCCGCGTACCGGGGCCTTGCCTATACCTGGATGCGGCCGGCCGAGTTTGTGGACAGCGAGAAGAATAAGCCAAGAAATGGATCCCGGGAAAGATCTTCGGTCCGAATCTCATTGGTAACGGTGATCCGGATGATGGCGCAAGACGGCGTTTCTTAGCTACTCGAAGAAATGCTTTACCAAGGGACCACCGGTCGTGGGCGTCCCAAGGCGCTATGCTACGAATACGTCTTGCTAAGGGTTGTCCGCCATCCGGATACCGGGAAAAACGTGCCGGCCATGGCAATCAAGTTCATCTACCACAATGGAGCGGATAATAAGCCAAAACCGTACGTATTACGACGATTTTTTCTCGCGTCTTTTCGCCTATATTGGCATATATTGACACATGTCTGAACCATCCTCTTTTCCCCCTTGGCGAGAAAGGTGGTCGTTTGCTTCATTACCCTACATAGTAATCATCACCCAGGCACAGTAAAATTTTGGCATTTGCTCCACCGAGTCTGGTCAACGCAGAGCTGGTTTTCCAATAAGGAAGAAGGGTCCCATCCTCCGCACGCCACTCTGGTAGGAGTCTATGCTTAAGATCCCCATCTTCAGCGGCTTCGGCGGCAATGTCCTCTCTGCCAACCGCGCGCTTCCCTACCACAATTTAAAAGACGACATGGAACGGCAAACGTTAAACGCCGGGCTCGAAAGAGCTTTTGGGCTTAAAGCGTTTTCGCAAGAAAGCCGCAAATGCGGTCAACGATACGTTAAACAAACCCTGCTGTTAAATATTAACGCTAACAAGGTGCTGCTATGAGCAAGGCATCGGACGCCGTCCGCGACCAAATAATGCATCACGACCCAAAGTGGGCGACGTTTAACAGCGCTTATATCAATAAAAATATCCAGTTCGACTTCTAGAATGCCGTCATAAGCGAAGCGTCCAAAAATGGGCGTATCCGTTTGTTTACGCACATAAGCTTCATGCGCAACTCTCTGCGGCCTGGAATATGGTTCCCAACGAAATATAATCGTCTATCCCTCCAGATCCGGAAATTAAGCAACTAAAAAGGCAACGAACAAGGCTTAAGGGGGATTCGTACCGGATTAAGCACCGTAACGACAAAGAAACGATCCGGAACCCGTCCAAGCAAATCAGGGCCAAGCGGGCGCAACGTAACAAAAGGATTACAAGCGAATACCGCAAGTTTTACTTGCACAACTGACCAACCTGGGATATCGCGCGACAAGCTATGTGAAAAGAAGAGGAAAACTATGATGCACCCGTCATCGAGCTCCATATCCCCAAACGTACCAAGCTAACCGAAATTCTTGTCACCCAGCCGGACCGCCTCGCTTAGCCCTCGAAAGGGTGGACTTTCGGGTAACATTTTTCGAGGCTCGAAAGACTACCGCCCGCAGACATGGAAAACAGAAGGCCGGCTATCGTGGCCATCATCTCTTTCCAGCTGCTCTCCTTAACGGCCATAACGATGAGGTTATATGTTCGTCGTTTCATGACACTATGCCTCTATCTTCAGGCACTGAGAATAGTTACTGACACTTCCAGCAGTCATTGTAATTGCAATGGTGCCAGTGCTCGCACAGGCCATACTGCAGCTCTCTAGTGAGAGTTTGTTCTCATCCTTCTCTGAGCAACCAAGTAAGGCCTCGGTCTTCAGAATCTCTGACGCGAAGCTTGCTGATCCCACAACCATGCTCCACTTAGTTTTGTGGTCTGGACGAGGAGGATATCCGTAGGAGGTCGCCAAACCAAGCTTTGGTTACGTGTCGTGTCATGTGCGACGGTATCCGAGACGGCACCTTGATTGGTGGCATCTGCTTCTCAGCTTAGGCCATCAAACTTTGGCGCCGTGCGCCTCGCGCCTCAGCTGCGGGGTAAATCTGAAATCGACCGGATCGTGGCCGTCCCTTGATATTGGTTGACACTCAGCGACCCTGGCTGCAGCCGCGGGGATCCACGCCAGCCACCGTCCCTGTCTTCGGTCCCGTTTCAATCTCGGGGGCCGGTTTCGATTCCCGACGAACCTCTATGAGCTCGACCGCGGTGGTACATAGTGGTTTTGTCGAATACCGGGAACGTCTATCACCAGACATCGGCAAGATGGGCAACTCCTCCTCAACTAGCTACACCCGTATCTGCCAGGTCTGCTCGAGTCTGGAGTTCAGCTATGATCTAGACGCAACTTATGCTCCTAATGAGTACCGGCCGTACTCTCTGAACTCTGCTGTTACCCTTGGACCCCTCTCGGAGGTCAGACGCCGCACAGATTGCGCTCTCTGCCGGCTGGTCACAGCAATCCTCGAGAAGGACCGAAATCTCAAGGACGCAGAAGATCCTCGAGGGGAGTGCTTTCTCCGTCCCGCCACCGGAACCTACCGGACGTATATCGATCGCCGGGATGTCTGCGATGTTTTCTACGGTGGTCACCCGACGAGTCCAATTCGAGGTCATATCATTGTCCAACAACCGTTAACAGGCCAACCCCACCCGGAGCCAAGACCCGCAAGCAGCCTCGAGGATATCGACTTCCAGCAGGTGCGCCGGTGGCTGAAGGCGTGTGAAGACGGCCACGCTGCGACCTGCGATCATCGGCCTGCTCAAGATGGTTACCGGGCGGCCGTCAGGATCACCCTCATCGATACCGAGGCGCATAGATTGGTCGAGTCGTCCACGAGCTGTCGTTTCCTGACCTTGAGCTATGTGTGGGGCGAGAAAGTGGCCAAGTTCGACATGGGGAAGAGCAACGCCGGCAACTTTGCCAGGCGCCACGAGCCGGGCGCCCTCCGGAGCGAGGTTCACGCCCTCCCCAAAGCCATACAGGACGCCTGGAAGGTCACGCAGGAGCTGGGCGAGCGGTTCTTGTGGGTCGACGCGCTCTGCATCCAGCAGGACGACCCGGACGAGCTGAAAAGGCAACTCCCGCTCATGGATCGGATATACAACCAGTCAGTCCTCACCATTGTTGCCGTCTCCGGAAGGCACGCCGACGAGCCTCTACCCGGCGTGCGGCCGGGCCACCGCACGGCAATCCAACCGGTGGAGCTTGCGGCTCCTTGGGTCTTCACGGGCGAGATGCCCAGTCTGGACTGGGTGCTTGGGTTGACCAGATACGAGAAGCGCGCCTGGACGCTCCAGGAACGCCTCCTCTGCAAGCGGCGGCTCTTCTTATCGGATTGGCAGGTCTATTTTCAGTGTTATCAGGTTGTATGGCAGGAGTGCTACCCACAGCCCCGGCAAATCGTACAGAACCCAAACTCCATCGAGTTACTCGGCGGCGACTCGGCCTTTTTCAACTTCTCATATGCAAAACTTGGTGGATTCTCTCTTCTCCACGTCCGCCACCTGCAGCCTTGGGACGGGAACACCCTCCAGCGCCACGACCTCCTCGTCTCGGAGCTCTGCCGGCGCGAGGTCGGGGAGGAAGACAACATCCTTAATGCGTTTGCCGGGATGGTCTCGTATCTGGAGAGCCTAGGCACTGGACCTATCGAAGCGGGCACTCCCCTCCCCATCATTGACCGCGCGTTGTTGTGGGCCCCCGTCAGCCGCCTGAAGAAGAGGCCGATTAGCAACGAGGAGGGGCTGCCGAGCTGGTCATGGGTGGCGTGGCACGGGCACGTCCGACACATTTGGAACCATCACGGCCCGGTCCATGAGTTTCTGGGATACGATTTCCGCAATCTGTCATCCGACGTCTGTGAGTTCTTCATCGAGCGCAACGGGAAACTAGAGCGAATCGAGAGGAACGCACACGCTGAGGATCCTTCTCGAGGGCTGCCTCCCGTAATCACCGCGGAGGAGTACGGCATGCAGCCCGTAAAGTTCCTACGACAGCCGGTCTTGCACTTCCTAGCTTATACGGTTCCTGCGGCGGCCTTTAATTTTCGTGGGGGACGCATCCGGCGGTCGGATTTCGATGGCGACTGGTCGTTCACAATGGCCGTGCCCTCCTACCTCGCCGTTGCATCAATGCACAACCATTCAGCGGGCGTCTTTCTCAACATCCAGCGAAATTTTTCAGGGGAGCATAGTATCATCTTCTGCCAGACCGAGCAAGACGCAGGCCCAGACCCAGGGCCCAGTGAGGAGAATGACGAGGAGTACCCTGCAACCTGGATTCTCGACCACACGGGGCGCAGATGCGGTATCCTCCTCGACCACGAGGAGAAGACCAGTGTGGCGGACACCGAGATCGAACAAATCCTGGCGTTTAACGAACAAGGCGAGATGGTCGGGGTCGCGCTGGACTACGAGGATCCGACAACAGATCGATTCCGGGGCAGCAGGTTTTCACTAGTCCTGCTTTCCAAGTCGAGCACCCTATCAACGCCCCGGGGCGTCAGCCGGCGGGAACAGAAGCTGAACTCGCGGGGACAACGGGTCATGCTCAAAAGCCTGGCGCCGCCCGAAGGAAACTGGGCTATCACGAATCTTCTTCTGGTCAAGTGCCACGACGAGGGTCCGTTTGTGACCCGCGTCGGGATAGCACATATATTTGTCCAAGCCTGGGAGGAGGCGGGCCCGGAAATGAAATATCTGAGGCTTGCGTAGTAGCGCCTAGTACAGGTATAATATATTCGAAGCTGAACACCTGGCATGGATGATCTGTCCCGACCCAGGCGCGACACCGCGTAAAATTGGGACTCCGGATGCTGCCCGAGGATACGCGGCCAAGCGATCAACGAGCGGGCTCACTCCAGTCAAACCCTCAGGGTGCACACTGGAGAAGTTCCGCTATAGCTTAAACACCAGAGATATCCCCCTGGTAGTGATATTCTGCCGCCGAAACGAATTGTCTCTTGCTTAGGAAGCCACACCACCTGCTAGTACATATTTCGATGCATCAGAAGCACAGTAGGAAGCTGTGAAACCGATATTCTAGTATAGACATGGTGAAGAGTAAATATGGGTTATAGATTCATCGCAACCTAAGTCTCCGAATGAACGTGTGCGCAAGTGCGCTGCTAGTAGAGGAGTAAACAAGTATATGCACATGAGGTCATTGGGCAACTTCCCAGTCATAATGCAGGACTGTAAGAATTAGCACCGTTAGCTGGTTCGACCCTGTGATTGCCGTATTGCATTTCCGCTTTTTTCCCAAAAATATTTTTAAATAAAATACTTTAAATTCTGAGGACTTTTAAAAATTATTTATATTTTTAAACTAATTTTTAATAAAACAGCACCCTAGGTCGTGTTTCGTATACGTAAGGGCCTTATCAACCCCATGGATAGGTACAGAATGAAGTCAAGTTTGTAGGCTCCTTTCTCTTAAACAACGCCGCTCCATTCCTCGCGGAGGGAGTAGGCTAAACTGATATCCAATCCATTGGAGTGGACGACACAACCGAGCGGGCGCGACCACTTGACGAGCTCTTGCCCCGGGATGAATATATGCCCGATGCTTTAGTTCTCGGTGCTCTGGGAGAGCGTCTTACGCCGCAGTGTAACTACATGGTGCATAAAAGTTTACTCCATGTCAAGTACAAAGCTAGACAAAGTTAGACAAAGCCCCCAGCTAACGCCCTCTCTTCCAGGCCGCCCACACACAATTTTCCCCGGATTCCATCAAGAAGAGGAAGTCCCGAGTACATTCCAGCAACAGGCTTCAGGGAATTCGTGGATAATACTCCCAGTAGCCAACCCAGACGACACGACTCACAAGGGGGGACATCACAGTTTTCTACATTCAACAATCTCCATTGTTGGAGAACTAACTTGTCCCTTCCCCCTCCTCACTATCATTGGCATATAACACCCTCCCGCCCGTCTAGTGATCTTTCGAGTCTAAGTCCAGTTGGCTAGGATACTCTTCCTCCTTCGATGACTGGTTGGTACCGTGCGCCCTAGGACGGTCACGTCATTTATTAGTAAACAGCCGACGTGAAGCAGCGCAAAAGTGGATTTACTCACGGCCAGAATTGCGAACCTACAGCAACCAAGTCCGCGTCTTGGGTTTTCTTCCCCTTTTCGGTCGACTTGCCTGAGAACTTTCCAGATTTCCTGCTCGCCTTCCCAGGCCCTCCAGCACTCGTTGATCCTGCAGAGACACCTATTTTAGATACTCGACTTGAGATGTCCCACTTAAAGCAGGGACACCCACCAGCGTGGTCCATCTTCGGGAACCCGGGGATTCTTTCGGTGGCTAGGTGAACATCGGATAGTGTAGATGGGAATAGGCGTAGCAATAGGCGTAGCAAAAGGAGTAGCGGTTTTCCTCTTCGATGCTCTCTCCAACTTAGAAGACGTAGCTGATCACCTCTGGCCACAATAATTCCAATCCGGGGAAACGGACATATTTATACAAAATTGATCGTTAGTCTAGGTGGCCACAGCTCCAAAGATATCGACTATGATGACAGCTTAATTCTAGCAAGGACTGTTCACGGGACGTTACACTATCCAGCCGACTACCTCTAATATACATTCTGGTTTTGGACAGAGCCAACCGTAGTCCGAAGATTTCTTTGAACGGAACTGGTATAGTCAGTTATTCACCATGTTATATTCTAGTTTTAGAGCCGGCCAATCAAATGGCTCACCAGCTCTATCGACCGGTGGCTTGAAGTTTTGGGTACATATCGTTTCGCCCATCTGCATTCTGGTTTTGCGGAAGGCCAATTATATATGAGGACCTGGCCGAAAGAGCTAAGCTTCCTGCACAACCGCCAAATCGATAGGTAAATATGTGACGACACTCCTGCAGTATGGTTTTGTTATGACCCAACCAAATAACAGCCGTTATTCTCGGCACCCAACCTGTCAGGACGTCTGGCTTCGTAGTAGCCAATTACTTTACGCCCAGTGCATAATATACCCACTGACCTGCTTGAGATGTAGAGAACTCAGCGAGGCTCCCAGCACGTACAGCCGCTGTATATAGGTACACAACGGCACTTAATCCCACCGGCCTACACACCTACCCAACTTTCCACCATCTTTTGCACACAACAAGACTCAACGACCACGCTGCTCATACAACACTCAAGGCTACTCATTCAACACTCGAGTTGACACAGACAACATGAATTCAAATGAATGGGAATTACACAGGCCAACTATTGAGCGCCTCTATCTTGAGGAAGGATTTACAATGGACCGGGTGGCTGCTTATATGAAGGACATGCATGGGTTTGTCAAGAAGTAAGTACAGCCTTGTCGCTCTCCTGGCATATACTAACAGTGGTGCGAAGGAAAAGCCAGTTCGAATACAAACTCGCGAAGTGGGGTGTCCGCAAGAATGCCACGAGAGACGAGTGGCAGTACCTTCGTCGCCAAATGCAGAAGAGGGAAGGGAAGATATCGGAAGTCACCATCCGCGGTCGTATAATCCCAGAACATAAGATCCGTAGAGAAATGCAGAGATACACGACCATTCCTACCGCCAGAGAGTTCCAGGCAGGGTGTAAGTTTGGACCAGAGCCACACTGAGAGTCTAGATTAACGATCATTTTTCAGTACCGAGTCCCAAGACGCCTGAGGGCGACATCATTCGCGTCGTGAGTCCGAGCCTCGGAGGCCTTCAACATCCATGGCCAAATAACCTCCCTTGGTTTCAGTTTAAGGAACAGGTACCCTTCAGCAAGTACTGCCGCTTACCATTTACTAATCTTTTGAGGCTAATAGTATGCAAGCCCTCTCCTGGTCGGCCCCTTTTCTCAACTCTCTGTTTGCACGGTCTGAATTCTCAAATGCCTTGCACCTTACTCTGGGACCCAAAGCTCACTCTTGCTTACAAACGGTACACTCGATTCCAGAGGCTATTTCTGCAACAATCGCCAACTTCGCCAAATCCATTCCTGAACTTGGAAAAGGAGAGGGCATAAAGACCCAGCAGCTCTGTTATGCCGGAGATATGAATTCGATGGCCACGCAGCTTCTTGTGGTCCTCCTTTTCCGGCTTTCAAACAAACTTCACGAAGACCTGATCGATCATGGGATACAAACTATGGATGACGATCTCATTATTCATCTAATTGAGGAGATCTCGAAAAACAACTCAGCATTTCTGGGAGACCTTCTTAGATCTCGTAACCACACCAGCGATGCTATCAAGGAAGCTGTGTACGCCTCCGCAGTTCGAAAAAGCAAGCATGAGATTGCCTCGCAATTCCTTAAAGCTGGCGTTGATCCAAACCTGCCTGTTCTTATGATTATCTTCCCAGAATCCAACATTAGACGGGGGAAGGCTTCCATAAGCTGGAGAAGCCGGCCTCTATTCAAGCCAAGTGGTCTGGAGATAGCTGCTTATCGACTCGATACAAGGCTCGCCCTGATGCTGCTCGAAGCGGGAGCTACTATTGACCGAAATAGTACCCCTCTTCTAGAGCTCGTAGCAGCCGGCAATAATGATGATCGCGCCGTTGAAATTGCGCGGCTGCTAGTCAGCGCTGGAACTAAACTCGACTGGCCGCGCACTCCGGTATCGCCCAAGTACTATCGTCTATCGCCACTTGCGTTAGCAATCGCCAGAAATAACAACAGATTGGCGCAGTTCTTGATAGAGAAGGGAACCAACACAGAGATTTGTGAGCGCTCGTCCTCGCCCTACGTCACCCGGATAAGGAGATCATGGTTGAAGCAGCCTGATGCTTCGGAGGGCTGGGGAGGTGATTATCTAGATTCACTCGATGCAGGGTACACAGCGCTACATGTAGCCATCGTCGCGGAAAACATCGAGATGACTAATCAGCTACTCCGGCCGATTCTCAACAGGACCAGTATCTTACCAAAACGGGCTCTGAAAGAAATCTTCGTCACTGCGTGCTGGGCGGGGGACTTAGAAACGGCGGAGAAGCTACTGGACTTGGATATTGATTTGAATGAGGGATGGGAGCTGGGAATCACTCCTCTCGTTGCAACCGCTGTAAGTCAGTTTCAAGCTCATAACTCAGCCCGGTTTCTTTTTTGCCTTGGAGGTTATCGGATGTTCCAATGGAAAGCTTAGCGACTCCTGTTGGTCATGCGAGACCTACCTAGTTCATGAAACGGCCAGTTGTATGTACATGCCTTTCCAGTGGACACGTCCGCTCTTTATGCTTCCTCAAATGGCCCGTACTCGATGGTATCCATTATTCGTTTGCGAATATTCATGGCCCCCTGATATCGACCAAACAGCGTAAATGCTAACCTGTATGCTACAGTGGAACCCGGACACCCAACTGGCCGAGAGTCTCATGCGGCTTGGTGCTCGCGTGGATCCATTAAACCAGAAATTTGCAAGCTCTTCTAAAAGCCCGTCCGCGCTACACGTTGCGGCTTTCTATGGAAACAATGCCTTGGTACAATTGCTACTGGACGCTGGAGCTAACCCGAACCTGCGGTTTACGCCGTTAAGAGAGGGGGAAATTCTATACAGTTGGCTGATTCCTTGTGGCCACACAAGTCCGTTCCAATTCGCTATGGGAAGCGGCGATCCGTAAGTCCTCTTTGGAGTCATTTCCTCTCTTTTATTACTTAGACTGCGAGGCATAAGTCCACCGAAGGGACTTCCGGAAGTTTCCAACCCCAAGAAATGCAGCTTCCGACAGCTCCCGTGTACTCGCATAATTAAAGAACAATTGCTCACCTCTGACGTTTCAGTGCCACGGCGGCTCTGCTATATCCTCAAGCAGATCTACTCGGGGGAGAACTGAGCCAGGCTTTAACTATGAGAAATGAACAACTTGTTTCAGCTCTGATGTCACGGACACCGGATATCCTGTCTTCCGATCATAACGGCGGGGCGGTCCTAGAAGCGGCTGTAACATCCGGCAATACTCGAGTCGTCACACTGTTCTTCTCCTCAGGTGGCCGTTACCAGCCAAGGGCGCTCTTCAAAGCAGTCGAGGCAGCTATCGTGTCGAAAGATATCACGATTGTGGAGTTCCTATCAGAGCACCGTTCTCTGGGGCCCATTGATAAATACGAAGCCTCAGCATTGATCCGTTCCATAGAGAAAAGGGAGTGGCGTGTGGTACATCTACTTTTACGGGATCCTTTTCTAGCATGCCCGGGAAAGGAGCATTTAATCTATCAATATGACGACGGTAGAGCCGCCGATCGTCCAGATACCCCGTTGGGTGCTGCTATCCTTTCCGGAAATTTGTTGGTCATAGAGGAAATGCTTCGTCGCGGGTATCGACCTTACTTGAGGGAGGTCCAGATGCTAATGGATGACGAAACCAGGATTCCACAAATAATACCAAGCAATGTGGCGAGTCTAATTTGGCCATTTCTTGCACCGTCCAGTATGGACCTTACTGGACGTCAGGGACTCCTCGAACTTGCCATTAACCACGGCACGGTCCAAAGGGTGCGCGAATGGATGCCACTTGTTGGACCCCTCAATTACTGCGTCGGGGCTCGAACGCCTCTACAACAAGCGGTTGAGGGGGATAAGATTGTCCTAGCTCGCCTTCTCATCCACGCTGGCGCCGAAGTAAACGCGCCTGCATACTTTGATTGTGGAGTAACAGCACTGCAGGCTGCGGCTATCCATGGGAACCTCGACATGGCTACTTTACTAGTCACGCAGAAAGCTGATGTAAATGCGCCAGCAGCAAGATGGCTCGGTCGCACGGCCCTCGAAGCTGCGGCGGAGCATGGAAGACTCGACATGGTGCGTTTTCTCCTTGAAAGTGGCGCAAATCTGGAAGGCCCGATGAGAATTCACTACGTCCGATCCGTCGGTTTCGCAATGGAGCAAGGCCATCTTGCAGTAGCGAAATATTTGAAGGAGCACGGGGATTGGACGGATAGGGATCAAGAGCTTCACGATACAGCGGGAGTGCTCGATGGACCTTGTCACTTTGTCTACAATGAAGAAACACAAGACTGGAAGATAAGATGGATGAAGTACAACAAGAACATAGATGACTATTGTAGTGTGGCATATTCGGATAGAGATACGGACGACGACTCATACAGTGAATCCTTAGACGATACGGCAGAATACGCGAATCTCCGCAGTCGAACAGAAGGCGCAATCCTACCGGCGATGGAATTCACCGACGGGACCATGGATCACTACTTCAACTTTGAAGCTTTTCTGGAGGAACAATTGGAGGGGAGCCAAGTAGCGATGCCGCAATCAACGATTAATTGGATTACGGAGGTTGATGCCAGCGCAGAAGAAGGGGATACAGAGAAGCAAGGTGCGCTCTGGGGGCCGATGCTGACAGGAGAAGAAGGGTTTCCTAATATCGTCGATGATAGCGGTTTGTGGAGTATTCGGTGATCAACAGGTTGGTTTGGGTAGTGTTTCGCATAGTATCGTTACTCTCGCACAGAATCCGACCGTCGAATTGGGAGGATGTTGATGATAGATGGGACCTACACATCTCAATCATGCGCCGCAATGACAATCTGAGTCGGAGACATGGTATCCCATTGAACCGCTATCCGGAACTTTTAAACCATGCGTTCAATCACTGGAGAGGTGCCAAATTTAACAGTGTGCGGGCAGAATTTGCTTGAATAAAGTGTTTAATGCTTGGGAGTGAGCGGGTGTATGTCGGACGAATTCAGCTAGCTACCCTGGACCAGAGCCCCTTTCTTGTGGGCATTGAACACTTGTGGACATTGAACACCATACGAAGACAGACCAAACCATGACCATGGTTGCCCAGTATCGTAGCCTGCCCCCCCTGTCAAAAACCCAAACAATTCGTTCCACACTCGGCACCAACAGTCAGGTTTAAAGCTTTTACCTAGCCACTCGCTCTGTCGACTTCGATCCAGTCTGCCTGCCGCTACGATAGGGGGCGGCGGAACCGGAACACTCCTTGGCCGCTACTAACTAATGAAATAAGGAAAGAGAAGGGGGACACCTGATGCTAGTAGTGGTTGAACCCGTCAATGCTCCTAGCACTTAGGAGGACGACGCGGTAGAGCACGGACATGGCTGCATTTGTGCTTACACTCATGGATGGGACATGCTCCCCGCGTAGAAGTGCATGCGTTTGGGTTATGTTCGTGGGGAGAGCGTTGCTGGGTGGAGGACGAAGTCAATTATTGGTAGAATTGAGTCGGTCAGTCGAGTCACGGTGCGGTTGCATGAGTTCTTTTCCCACCAAGGATGTTTATGTATTATTTAAACGCCCATTCATGCAATATCGTCATTATTCCTTCTCTCATTACTCTTTGTAAATGGCCAATGAATCAAGTGGCCCCTTGCCATCTCAGACCGAATGATCAGGACACATGGCCTTAGTAGGTGACGGGCTCCAGAGTCAAATCGACAGGCTCGCAGGACGGGTTCTGCGGGGGGCTGGTGAAGACCCAGGAGATGGAGCGATAATAATAGCCACCCACAAACTGATAGCAGAGGTGCCAATTCATGAGGTTGCCCTGGGTCTGCACGGGGTTGGGGTACGTCTCGTTGAAGGAGGAGTCGTCGTAGCCGCCGGGCATGTACAGCTTCATGGTGTCCTCGACGAAGCCGATCAAGGTCCACGACTCGCTGGGACTGAACTGGCCCACCGCCACGTTGCTGCCCCAGCTCGGGTAGAACTCCAGGGGGCTCGGCTGCGTCGCCGGCTCGCCGTTCGGGTCCGTGTAGTGCAGCAGCCAGCTCAGCCACCCGGGCTGGTACACCTCGCCCGTTTCCGGGCTGTAGCTGCTGTAGTCGAAGTAGAACTGGTTGTAGTTGCTGCTCTCGTCGACCGGGCCCTCCCTGTAGCATAGGCCCTCCATGGCGGCGCCGGTGTGGCAGGCTCCGGCATAGCCTGTAAGGGTTGTTAGTGTTCCGATCAGGTAGGGGCCGGACGACGAGGCGGCATACCGTCGATGGACTTGTCTGTCTTGCCGGTGATGTGCAGCGTAAACGGCCCCGTCGTGTTCGAGGCGATCGCAGTGGAGGCCAAAGCGGCCGCGGCCAGGGTAAGCTTGAAAGCCATTTCGTAATGTCAGCAGCAGTGAAGACCCAAGCTTTGTACGAGTCGGTTGCTGGTTTTACCGATGTAGCGTGATTGTCTATCGGTTCTCTCGAGTGGGAGCGAGCTGGGCATTTATGTATTACGATGTTCGCCTGGTATGGCACTACGACGGAGATCATTACGCCTTGGAATCTGGGGGTGTGGAGCAAGGTCGATCTGGGCGAACAGCGTGCACCGGACACAGAACCTAATGGATTACTTGCAGCCGCTAGCCGACCGTAGTCCAACGGCCTGGATCCTTACGGACGCGGACCTTCTCACCGCCCCGCTCGACTCGTCGGCCGTTGGACGAAGGGGGTCACAATAGCATCGCACGGCATCGCACGGCATCGCACTCGACGTATCTATAGACACTCGTACGATGGGTGAGGTCTCAGCCCAAAAACGCCAATTGCGCGGTTACAGGGGAGAGGGATCTCGTATCACGGTACATGTACGAAGTGGCATGGGTGACGGCGCGGGGTCCTTGCATGCCGTCGTGTGAGCCGGTGGTTGGGGGAAGCGGGAAAAACCTCGTATTGTTGACATCATGTGAGCAGGGATCAGTGTTCCAGGTGCCGTCCCCCGCCTATGCTTATTTCGACGTCCGGAAACCCCCAACGAGCGTACTTAACCGAGTACGTGCTAGAACATGAGCTTGTGCTCCGGATTGATCCCAAACAGTGGTTTCTTCCAGGATTCGCACAGAACGTACAGTAATCGCCTTCACCTCCTTCGGACCCTCGCTTCACCCATAATGGCCGATCTTAGCCTTAAGCCGGGGGAGTCGTTCGTTGGCACCGAGGACCGAGCCAACCTGCAGTTTGCCGTTGACGTTGGCCTTTTCGCAAACCAAGTTAGACCGCAGTCAGACCAGAACACTCTGTATGCTGCGCGACCACTCCCTACATAGCCTAGTAAGAATTTTTGCACGGTTGCTTCGGCCATCCGAATGTAATGTTGCTGTACCCAGGCCATCCTTTGACGATCCGATCCGATCCCGCCGCCTTTAGCCCAGTCCCACAGCCCCCCGGGGGGGGGGGGGGCGCTCCATATGGCGGACAAATGGCGGACATATAAACGCAGCTTATTTATAAAGGAGCTATGATGCGATCCACGCACGACTCCAGCCGGAGGGACCGTATCGATCATTCTACGCTCCTGACTCCTCGTCACGCACATCGGGCTGACAATAGAGGGTTTTACCCGCCGAGGGATTGCATGTTATGTGCTTTCTTCGGTGGGAATAGACGAATTCCATCTACTAAATTATTCGAAGGCGGCGGGCATCGTACTAGCTTACGAAATGCATACACAAGCAGCCTTATTCATCCGGAAAGCTAAGGCGGGTCTCAGGTCCTCGTTCCTAGTGTGATAATGATGAGACATTAGAGCCTGACATCTCTGTTCCGGATTCCTCTATCACGAGGACACACGCGAAGCTGAATGATCCGGGCCGGCGAGCCATCCCACGTATACGGATGGATGATATTCTGGCCGGTCTAGTGTTGACAACGGTGGCGGAGATGGTTATGTCCCCTACCGTACCACTGCTCAGAAGCGGAGCCCGAAGAGAAGTGGATACGTCCCGGGCCACGTCTGGACATACGTAGCGGCCAGCGGCATATTAAAACCGCCGGACTGCTAGGACCAAGAAGTACGTGCGAGGGACTGGGCGTATTGTTACCGTAATTGTCGTGAAGAGGGATATATTGGTCGAGTTGAGATTGACCGTTTTCTAGGCTTCGTAAGCTGCGGTCTCTCTTAACGCATCGCTATATAACGCATCAGCGTGGTCAACATTAGCATAAAGGACGGGAAGTTGGCGTCGCCATGACACTCGACAGATGCCTAGAGGATAATCTCGAGCTCAGTATCAGTATGGACTAGCTCCCTGTATAGTCGATCAGTCGGCCAGGCTGATGCCATCTCCCGCCCCCTCGAATACGAGCTCACGAGATGCTAGATGCACATCTTTCTCTGGAGAGCAACACCAGGCAAGAAAAAGAGAGGTCGTGGTGGCATCTAGACCACGACCCAGTCTGGCGGCAAAAGAGAAAGGATGGGCGGACGGACTGGGCAATGTCGAAGCCAATACCCGGTGGCGTCAGGGGCCCGATGCGGCTAGAAATTTCTCCGAAAGAAGTGCGTAGATGCCGATGGGACACGAGCGGAGGAGATAGAGCCGTCAATTTCAGCTGTCCGGTGTTGCGGGGATTGACATAGTTAGGGGTAAGTAGCATAGATATCGAACGCGAAATTAGTCCAGCAGAGCTAGTTCGCCGTTCATGAGAAACACCGGCCCAAAATTGTACTAGATTGTAGAGTAAAAGCCAAGGTCAAAAGTCCAACAGCTCGCATCGATGAGAGGAGATGATTCCCGCTTGCGAAGGTGGTGGATTTGCCACGCTTCCGGGCCTATATCTTAGCTGCTAATCCACGGCGTCAGGGGTTCGAATACGAGGCCACCGGGAGTACATTCGGAACAACGTTTCATTGCAGGTAGAGCCTAGCGTCTATATCCGTGTCACCGCTCGAGTATCTCGTATCGTTAGTTACATCAGTTAACCGATAGCAGGCCTCGTGATGAAGATACGCGCTACGTCTAGAACCGTTAGCGACCCCTTCCATAGCGAAATGGGACGTTCGAGCGTGCTAGTAGTACCAGCCCCGGAACGCAACCTCCGAAACACGGTCCCTTGAAAAGAGCCGTAGTTGAAGAAGACCAGGCGTGGCCACATCTATGCGCGACAGAACGGAGCCTCATCACACTTACGCACGGCATCCTCGGTACTCGACCCGGCCTTTACGGCGTAACGGCTGCTGAAACGTATCATCGCTAAAAGGGGGTTCGCATTGAAGAAGACCGGTTATTGATCCAAGACAGGTATGTATGTTGCGTTACGCAGTGTTGCGTGCATGTGAGCCCAGATCAAGAACGCCTGTTCTCCCGGTCGGGCCAACTTGCCCGGTTTTGCGCTCTTCCCGCGTCACCTAGAATCGGACCTAAAACGGGGGATTCCTGAGAGGTCCCCGAGGACTTAATCACTGGGAGGCCTTGTTGCATGGATCCTGACGTACGAAAAAGGCAGCATGGCCGGTACAGAAAACGTCGCTGTACAGGCCCGGTCGCTGCTATTGAATGCTCACCGGCAATATAATACGGAAGAATAATACATGCGTCGCGGCTCCCCTTCAATCTTTTCTTAGGCCGGAGACATTGGAGTATGAGTGTGTAAGTCTATAAATATATATGTACAAGCGTCCACTGCTAAAGTGACGCGTGAAGCCCGCTCGATCGAGACAGTCATGTGAAGTAAGTCCTGACTGATAATATATTTCCCTTCTTTGGTGCGAATAACCTGATATCCAAATCCACAATGCGCCAATCCAATGCCCATGCTTTACGCGAGTGAAAGGAAGAAAAGAATCGCTGCTGCGGTGGGATTTTTTGGGTGCCACGAAGAAACTCCCCCTAACCCACAATCTCACCGGATTGTGTCCGAAACGCCCGTAAATGTCCTGTCATGTGTTGACTGGCTCCGAAACAGTGTCCCGTTGGTCTGTCGTGATATGTACCAGGTGCAGGTAGATAGAATACCAAATGGGGGGCCCGAACTCCGAAGGATTGATGCAATGACGCTCGCCTTCCACGATACTAGCAACAGGGGATACGTATACCGAAATCGACTGGCGGTCGTTAAAGCTGACAGAGCCGCCGCCGACTCGCAGATGATGCATGACGACAACAGACCTCCGTGGTGTCAAATCGTATAAAGCGGTAGCTATCTAGTCGTTTCGCCGAGGGATTGGGAAGCGCTGCGGATGACAAAGTAGCTCATCCGGAACGCCCCTGCAGCTACGTCGTACCGAGAACGGTCTCTATTACTCGAATCAATCCCCGAGACAATCGAAAGAAGGCTCCTAGCCGGATTTCCTGATCCCTTCAACACCGAGGGTCGGGACCTCAACGTCGCTCAGCCCGAGAACACCCTCGTCCCTCCTCCTGTCTATGAAGCCGTTACACTCGCCGACAACGAGGCCCCATTCGGCGAGCGCACGTCCGGCGTATTTTACAGCGCCGGCAAAGACCCCTTCCGGCTCGACCGGAGGGGTGATGGGTTCCTGGGCAGGAGTAACGGCGTTTGCGCTTGCCTGTTGATCGAAACTGCTCCGATCGACGGGGCTCAGGGGGTCGAAGCCGTCTCCGCCGTCGAACGACATCGATATTCTGTAAGGTGTCGGAGAAACATCGGCGGGGTCGGCATTCCTGGCAGAATGTACGAGACCCGCACGAGCGCTCCCCGAGAAAACTCTGGTGAGAGCAGGGGGGCGGGCAGGAGGGGGCGGCGGAGCGCCATTCGGATCCCTCGAGCTGACCCATGACTGAGCAGGGGCCGGCAGGCGTGGTCGGGTTAGGATGCGGTTGGGTGGCGCCGTGGTCCCTAGGGTATTCCAGGATAGGACGAACTTGAAAACGTATTGTAGTGTTTCGTACGTGGCCGAACCCATGCTATCCGTGTCGGAGGCAGGAGGCGTTACGGTGCTGGTCGGGCTTTTCGGCGGCGGAGTCGGTTTGATACGTGAAAGTGCCGTATCCCGTCGGGCAGCGTCTAAACCATTAGCGGGAGTGCTGTTCCCAGCCAACGAAAGCACCCTGCCCAGGATGCCCCATTTCTTCTTCGATTCCAAAGCTGGCGAGTCGGGCGAGTCGAGGGTGTCGAATACGCTTGCTGGATTACCCGTCGTTTCGGGTTGCGCCACGGTGTTCACGAAGTGGTCGAAGCCCACGACTAATCCGGGCTGCGGCGCAGGGGCCTCAGTACGGATGATCATGAACCTCTTGCCGGGTGCCGGGTACGAAGGTGCCGTCGACGGGGGGAATCTGCCCTTCTTCTCGGCATCCTGCCTCAGCCACAGGTAATGGGACCATGTCGTCTTGAGCCGTGACGAGACGAGGAGGAAGATCTTGCTATCGCGGCGAGTTAGGACAGGAGACCACAGCTGTGAGCCGAGGACGAACTTACGCATCCGTGTCGTCGGCGCTGCCGGTATCCCTACATATCCTCCAGCAAAGCAACCGCATGTAGTAGGCCCGGACCATGGGGCACCAATTCGTGAAAAACTTGCTAAAGATTTCTGGCGTGAGCAGCCAGCCGGCGCAGAACTGCTCTTTGCGGGCCGGGTCGCTGGCGATCGCATCCCAG
Organism: Monosporascus cannonballus; assembly: GCA_004154925.1. Classification (NCBI taxonomy): domain Eukaryota; kingdom Fungi; phylum Ascomycota; class Sordariomycetes; order Xylariales; genus Monosporascus; species Monosporascus cannonballus. The sequence continues at coordinate 39,545 of QJNS01000303.1, forward strand.
AGCGAGAACAACAACGAGAGGATTCGGATTTCCGACATGGAGTTGTTGGACTCCAAAACCCTCTGCCACGATTGCAGCCAGAACGGCCAGTCGATATAGTCAAGTCCAGGTCTCCGCTCGTCGACAAAATTATCATATGCCGGCAGCGCTTCCTCGAGAAAATCGCACAGGAGAAAGCAAGCGCTGTGGTCATACTGCGATATGCGCTTGGCGGAAGCCTTCATGTCCAACATGAACGCCTCAGCAAACGTATGCCGCGCTCCAGAAAGACGGATGGACGCGCTGGAGAGGATATCCTTCAGTAGAACAATCAGCCTATTGTCGTTCATCCCCTTCAGCGCGTTATTGGCCGCCGCCAACGGCAACGGCATGGCCAGGGCGTCGACCCCGGTGGCGGCATCCGCTAACGCGGGACCTAGGCCGGGCTGTACGGATTGCTCCCGGCGAAGCGTCGAGTCGAGGACGGAGAGGATTTGGGCGTTCACGAGGACGAAGCCCGGAGCCCAGGCCTTTTCGACGAGGGGCAGCTCGGAGGGCATGAACTCCTCGGCCAGGATATAGTAGTACTTGCAGAAAATAAAGAATAGGTCCGTCTCCCGTCCGCGCCACCTCGAGACCCAAGGTCCACGCCAGGGTATCTTGGCAGCAGTGAAGGGCAGCTTCGGGGCCTGTCGTAAGGTCGACGTTATCGTCTTCACCGAGCTCCAGGCCAGGCCAGCCAGACTCGGCGGGAATAATCCAACAACCTCGCCACCGCCCTCGCGCTTGCCCAGCCTAGGCAAACGAAATTCGTCGGCGACCCGACGAATCGCGTCGGCCTTCAGAGCCCAAAGCCCGGCCAGTACGCCCGCCATCCCCGGAGCAAAGAAGAACGCGTAGGCACACGTCTTGCCCGCGAAATTGACTATGGCCAGGGGAGCGTGTCGGAGAGATAGTTTATCCACCACAATGCCCATCTGCGTGATCAGGTTGTTCGCGAACATAGTCCTCACGTTATGCGCCGCCGACTCGGCAAAGTATTCCGAGTCGGTCGAGCCGATCGAGCCGCCCGAGGACGACGCGTTCGTATCGACGCGCGCCCGCGTCTTCTCTCGTTCGCGCGGGGCGCGGTCCGAAAAGCGGGCGAAACCTGGGGCACTCTGCCGCCACTCGGGGCGCATCATTACCAGGGTGACGACTTCGATCAGCGCCGGCCTGTCAGCGCCGGCAACGGAGCATTCGTTCTTCCCATCGAGCATCTCGAGCATTCCGGACCACCACTTGTTCAGGATGACGGCCCTCCGCTCCAGGTCCTCATGGTGCAACCACTTAGTCGACGTGTGGGAAGCGGTGTTCTTCAGAAACGGCAAGAGCGCGTTCCGGACTATGGTCATCCTCGCGGGCGCAGATTTCGTTCGAAATTTGCCATAATCTGACTCGAGATCCTTGAAGAGGGACCAGAGGGGATCACGAGCTCTCGGTATCTTGGGCGTGGCGGCGACATCGTCCGGAGGCGCACGAGCACTCCTCTCGGACGCATGTGAGACACGCGTATCGACAGACCCCGGAGCAAGACTACTCGACGAAGAAGCGCTGCTCGCCAAGCCGCTCGAACTTCTAGCCTTCGCCAGGGCTGCTTGGGGCTTCTGCCTGATCTTGGTCAGGTAACTACCCAATTTTCCTCGCGAGTCCGCAGCCTTCTCTTCCATGGCGTCGACGGTGGGGTTCGTTCGCCTGCGTGTCACCTTCCTGCTGAGAGCGACACTCAAGCTCCTCGAGCGTTCGCGCCTCGCTCGAGCGTCAGGAGCGTCGCCGGACTCCTCTTTCCTGTCGCCGGGCGGGGGTGACCGCGACGTAGCCATCCACGAGCGCCGTGCGAACGACGTGAAGGAATCCGCGACCGTCTTCGACTTCCCGCGAGGGGTCGGCTCCAGGAATTTGGATGCTTCGGCATCCTGATCATTTCCAGAGCCCATCGCCGCCGCGTCCTCTACGGGGCTTTCGGAAGGCCTCTCCTCCGAGGACGGCGTGTCGGACACCGGGGTCTTTATCAGTGGTATAGATGGGGCCGACTTTCCGTTATCCATCTTTTCCGCGCTCTGTTCGGACGCGGACGATACCTGGTCGCTCCGAACGGCCGTGGTTTTCTCATCTGCGCCAAAACCCAGCCCCACGTCGTCGGCGGGGAGTGAAAGCTCGCTGCTGAGTTCCGACTCGAAATCGAACAAGGGGAGGTCGAAGCCAGGCGAAGCCGGGAGACTCTGCGAGCTCGGGGGACGGCCGCGTGAGGAGGTAGGAGCAGCCGAGCTCGACGAGAGGCGACGCGGGACGGTAGACAGCAAGTCAGAAGGCGAATGCGACTGGTGGAAGAAGGCCGACTGCGATTGCGAGGCTGATTGCGACTGTGACTGTATGGGGTCGACGGCTGGCGCCGTCACAGTCATGATTGAGGTGCTCATCTCATGGCCTGAGCCATGAGTCTAGCAGCGAAACTGCACCGTTATTGCAGCCTTGCGTGAATCGACGAGGCCCGGGCAGCGAGCAAATTCGAGCGGAATACGACCCAATGCGGGCGAAATGTATGAATATCGAATGAGTGGAACAGCTCGGGTCTGTGATTGGGGCCCAGTTCACCGTCCTGTCCCCGTCCTGTTCTACTTTGCGAAATAATACCCGAGTGAGTTCGCAGATGAACAGGAGTCGGGGCTCAAGGGCAGTGAGCGACGACAAGGTGTAGGTTCGTTCGGTATCTAGTATCGGTACGTAAGTAGCCCAGTTAGGGGGTAGGCGGTATCTGCGTACTATGTAGGGCGTAGTAGGGCCTTGCTTCGGTAGGTATGTTTATTGATTGGGCTTTTGTGTTACAGTGATCAATCCCACCCCCCAATATGCCAATACTAAAGAGCTGCAGCGTACATATGCATATATATGTGTCTATACATGTATGTACGCACACATGCAGCGTATCTAATATTCAACATTGATCAATCAGTCGCAGTATAAGGAAAGCGAGCGACGTCGAGGGCAAAGATCACAGACCGTCTTAGTCTGGCTTAACTCTTGAAGAGAAGAGATTCTGTTACTTCCGTTAAATTGCTGCTAAGGCGAAGTCGAACCTAGAAGGGCCCGTGCTACTGCAGACAAAGTCCATGTAAGTACACAAGCTCGTGTGGTGGAGATGGTGTGACATAGGGTGCTTAGCTGGTAGGTATCTAGTAGTGGATTCCGGGTTGAGCAAGTGGAGGAAAGGTTCCTTACCATTCCTTAGCTTCCTTCCAATGTTGTTATCGCGCTTGTTGCCAGCGAGGCTGCGGGCCGTTGCTCCTATTATTCAGCTCCGACGACGTCATCCATCCGCTGCCCACTTCTCCGTACGTACAGACGGAGTATGCTTCGTAAGGTGTAGGTAATGTTTGTGCTTGAGTACGAGCGGTAAAATTCACCAAGTGGATAGATAGCGCCAGGGCTGTGAACGTGCCAAGCCCCGGATAACACCTGCCGCCATGTGTGACAGAATAATCACTTTATTTTAAGGAAGCTAATATTGAGTAGCTTGTTTCGCTTAGATACTTGATTCCCAGCTGCCGGTAAACGACACTAGTATACGGATGTATTATAGTACGATATAGAGTGCTGTTTATGGGCCAATTGAGATGAGGCTTATAAGTAGCCGTATGTATGTATAACAGTAGCATGGCATCCCCGAATATCGAGCATCCGGGTTTTACCTAGATTCTGATGATGATCAACATGATAGGAGCTTACAGGCCTAGATATGTTGGTGAATCACCTCGCTAAATGTATATGATAGGTACTTGAAAGTGCGGGGAAGAGAAGCTATAAACCAAGAAAAGCCATCCCACGTGAGGAGTCTCGGCGACAACTTGCAGGTGATATCTGATGGTTCGCACAGCGTGAATAAGGGGCTGGTTCACTTCTACAGCCAATTACAATTTTTTGGGGGGACTGTTCGGATCCCAGCTGGTTCCTTGAACATTTCCAGGGCACCATGACTGGCGGCCGTGCAGCTGCTGATGCCGATCGGAACGAAAGGCTCACTTTAGTCTCTCAGATCTAACCGGGATTCGCCATGTCTCGAAACCACGACCTAACGATACGCACGAAGCGGAGACAGGGTACTTTGAATATTAGGTATAGCCTTGGACTGGTAAACAATCGGGCAGTTAAGGATGGCTCATAATTGCTTGCTATTAAAGTATATGCAGTTCCTCAGGTTCTATACGAATCGTTCGGCTCCGAAACTCAAGGCGGTCATGGTCGAATGGCGACAAGGCTACCAAAGGCACTCAGGAGCACAGGCCACTGGACTAGATAACAGGAAAGGAGCTTCGCCTTTGGAGACACCGACTGATTGATAGCCGGTCAACGCGCGGCCAGTGCTGTGTAACTATACTAGGTAGGAACGAATAACATCGATGGCCAGTCCCCATCATTCAGGACTGGGGTTCATAGAGCACAGCTAATTATCAGCTAGAGCTCAAATGACTTCATTACCTTGTGGCACTAATGCTCCGGGTAGTATACAAAGACATCCGCCAGTGCTCGATTTTATCCTATTTTGTGGACCGGTCAAGTTTCTTTTAACTTTAAAACCACTATAACTGGGGACTTAGCGGTACGATATGCTGGTGGTTGGTAGAAGCCAGCTAGTTATCTGCGGCACAGCTCTAGCTTGACGCGTTGGGGAACATACGAGGGATTTCGCACGAGCAGCTACAAGAGAAACGAGGAGTACCTGGAGGTCTGGATACGCAGTTCCATACTCTGTGGATATCTTTAAACGCCGTTCTAAAAATCCCACTAGACCCATGTATTTCCCTATGTAACTCACGCTGCCACCTCGAAACTCCTTGGCAACACAAGCCTTTAATACCGCATCACACAAGCAACGCGTTATACATACGATTAGCGCCGGTGACCGAATCCCATTCTTTAAAACGGGCATTTGAATCATGGGAATTCGGCCAACCCGTACCTTTAGTTCTACGCTTATGTACCAGGGGGGGAGGAAGGGGTTCGATTATCCGCAACCCTATCATGAAAATCGTGCATTAGTGGGTGGGGTCCGCCATATATGCACCACACAGTTCGAGGCGATAGTGCCGGGGCAGGGCTTGGCGAGCGGTTGGGTGCATCACCATGAGAACCAGAAGCAGACTACGAGCAGATTTCGTCGTCAGATTCAAGAGAGCCAATCCCAGCTACCACCATGCTGTCGATTGGCACCTGTGTCGTCTAGGGACAGCGAAAACGGTTAGGCTGCTATTCGGGTCTGATAAAATGATGCCAGTCCTCCGCGCTCTTGGAGACCGGCACTGCAGGGGCGCAGGAGAGGGTGCTTGGAGACGGTACGGACTGACGTCAGATGTCCGAGCCAATCTCTTCCCGATGATGAGTTTCTCGATCGCAGCCGCCTCGAAAGACAGTCGATGAGATCTTCACCGACTTTTGTTGGCTTCAGCAACTCTCCATCAAGCCCTAGGCAGCCTGGACCATCTTCCCTTGACGCCATCCCAGACTACCGAGGACCATGACTGTCTGTATGCCTTGCGCGCGAGTGTCACGGGCTCGTGGGGAAGATGGCCGCTAGTTTCTGTCCAGATCTTTCGCTTCTCATCCTTCTTAGATGTCCAACGAGCCATTACACAAGGTCTCTATCCGACGTAGAACGGCTCGGTAGAACCGCAGAAGGTCTATCGTGCTTAGGTGGATGTACCTAGGTGCTTACTAAAAACACACAAGGGGAATTGTCGGGCCTTGGTTCTAACTTCGCGAATATTTCAGTAGTCTCATCTTCGCCCGCGGAAAGTTAAACCGCCAAATTGGACCTGGCACAAGGTTCGGTCTGTGCGAAACATCGTACTGTGCTGCTAACCGAGCCGTCAGCGCGAGAACTACGGCAGCATGGACAAGCCGTATAGCCCTCTGCCTGGGCCTGATTACATCCGGCTGCTGGACATCAGCGTCCGCGTGAGATGGCTCAGCCGCGAACTTGTCTGCGCCTTTGGGGTCGTCCCCTTGAATGATGACCTTCCGGACTACACGGCTGTTTCGTTCTGCTGGGGCGATCAGGCGGAAGTGACCAGGCTCAAGTTTTCCGACGGCCGCTCTCTTCCCCTCAGCCACGCGCCCTCGGATCTCTTTGGGTAGTTGTAGGAGTAGAACTCGGATTCCACCGCTTGGTCGATGCCCTCTGCACCAGCCAGAATGACTTGGAAGAGAAGGCGTCCCAGGTTCGCCGGATAGGACTCGTGTTCTCCCCGGCGAAACAAGTCTTCCGTTGGCTCGGCGAGAGCGATGAGACAAGCAGAGTGGCGTTTCGCGTTATGAAATCTAGGGATAGGGACCCGGCGGGGTGTGGGTGGCCCAGCTAATCACGGTCGGAAAAAACGCCAGGGCTGCCTGCGGTGATGACCGCGTATGGCTCAACCAGTTTTTTAGACTGCGTCTTCGGGGTTTGGATCTTCTTTGAGGGGTTGGGCCGCTCCGAGGTCGAGGGAGTAGCTGCACGTGGATTGTGGAGCGTGACTAGACTGATTCACGTACGACAAGAGTACCGGAGACACGAAGAGGTGCGCTGCGAGACCCTGCTTCAGGCGGCGTTCCGTTGCGAGGCAGCGGACAGACGCGACATGGTCTTCCTCTCCCGGGGCTTCGCCGACAGCCCTCCTGTAACACAGCCAAACGACACGGTTTTGGAAGAGGAGGTATACGTTGCTACGGCAAGAGCGCTCCTCCGTCATAGGGAGGCTCTCGATCCCTTAGCGCTGTGCGGCACCGGCGGCGGGGAACGCTCGCCCAGCTTGCTAACGGGGGCACCGGACCTTCGACATCGTTCGCACGCGGAGCCTCTCGTCCTCTGTTATCGGGCGGGGTGGGATGTCGACGGGCCCTTACGGGACTTGCCGCGAATCAAGATACCCCTCCGGCTCTGTCTCCGGGGTCAAGGCTGTCGTCTTCGACGTGACTTGCCCGCCATTCGACTCCGATTCGGTAGCGAGACAGCGGGCAGCGGGCAGCGGGCAGCGGGCAGCGGTCGCCGCCGTCCGGGCGCCGAGGCTGCGACTGCCAGACGCCGTTTCGGAAGAGGCGTGGATGGACCGACTGGTCACGACGCTGCTTTCGGCCTCGGCATCGACGACTTGCCGCTTGATGAGCAGGAGACGCTGAGATACCGCGCATACTTTCGGGAATGGTTCGACCGGCTACACTCGAGCTCGTCGCACGAAGACCTGGGCAAGATTACACAACGAATACCACGGAACCATTGGGCTACACATAAATGACTAGATGGCGTTCATGGCGCGGCGCCAAGGCTTTACTTTTTGATGAGCGGTTTCCTGACTTGCTCTTTTTCTAATAATCCTCTTTGGGCATGCCCAGTTGGTAAAAATCCCCCAACGGAGCTGCTTCGCGAGCGAGGATCTCCCCACTAACTCCTGAGTCTCGATATACTTTCCGTAATGGGTACTAGATACTAACTCCGGACGCCGCAGTCGGGCCGCTAGCCATCGCGGTGGGCGATATGGTCTGCACAGCACCGGCCTGTCGGCCTCCGCCCGTGATGCGGCCAGGTGGGGCGGTATTGAATGATGGTATGGAACCCCACCTCGGACGGACATGGATTCTTGTCAGCAGCTGTTACGTTGGAGGATTAATGTTCGCCGTAGGCTCTCGCCACAAGAAGGGTCAGGTTAGCCAGTGCGATTACGAAAAAATGGAAGCAAATTACACCCGGATATTAATTTCTATATGCAGCGTCTCCGTGCGCCCAACTCGAAAAAGGAAACAGTAAAATACATAGACATAAGAACCATCTACGCTTCATCGGTCGAGGGCCTGATTTTGACACTGTCGTTGCAAGTCAGCATTGTCTGACGGGATAAGGGGACAAATAATCGTGACTCACCATGTGCCAATAGACACCCTTCAACCTGAGCAGCTCGGCATGTGTGCCCTTCTCGAGCACCTTTCCTTCTCCCAACACGTAGATGATGTCGGCCTTCTGAATGGTAGCCAGCCGGTGCGCCACGGCGATCGTCGTCCGTCCCTGCGCGACCCTCTCAAACGCCGCTTGCACGAGCTTCTCGCTCTCCGAGTCCAGAGAACTTGTCGCCTCGTCGAGCAGCAACACGCGCGGGTTCCTGATCAGGGCACGCGCGATGGAAACTCTCTGCTTCTGTCCGCCGCTAAGACTCACGCCCTTGCTACCGATATTGGTGTTGTATCCATCGGGAAGCGAGACGATGAAGTCGTGGATGTTGGCGTCACGGCAGCACTGGTGGAGCTGATCCTCTGTGACCTCGTCTGGGTTGACGCCCAGGAGGATGTTTTCGCGGATGGAACCGGAGAACAGAGAGGGCTCCTGAGCAACAAGCGAAAGGAGCTTGCGGTATTCATACACGTTGATCTCGTTGATGTCCTTGCCGTTGAACAGGATGTGGCCCTTGTCAACGTCGTAGAATCGCTCGAGAAGGGACACGATCGACGTCTTGCCGGAGCCCGACGCACCGACGAGCGCAGCGAACTGGCCCTTCTCAATCGTGAGGTTGAGACCCTTGAAAATGGATATATCGCGCGTAGGGTACTTGAAGTGTACATCCTCAATCTGGATCTTGATACCGCCTTCTGTGTCGGGAACAGATTCGGAAGCCGAGGCCTCGTCCTTGTTTCGACTGTCTCGGACATTGAGAATGCGGTTCGCAGCTGCGGAAGCCTGAGCGGCGTTGGGCCCAAAGCTGAGCCACCGGCCGGCAGATTCCGCGCCTTCCATGACCGCCATGTAGGTTACGATGAAGGGAATGACCCCGTACTCTCGAGTAGAGAGCAGGCGGCCGCCGTACCAGAGAATGAGAGCCTGGCAAGCCAAGCTGACACTGTCCGAGAAGGCGAAAATGAGCGTGGTCCACCGAGCTTTCTTGTATGCCGACATGACGTGTCCATGCAAGAGTCTGTCGTATCGCTCGCATATGCTCTCCTCCATCACGAGAGCGGAGACGGTCCGGAACGCGCTGATCGACTCGGCGCCGAACTTGGAACTCTCCGAGAAGACGGCGTCGTTCATGGCGTTGAACTGTATCTCGTAGCGAACCCGGTAGAAGCCGGCTAGCATGTTGAGCGGAACGGTGACACAGAGGGCGACGAGTGCCAGCTTCCAGCCGTAGGCGAATGAGATGGCAAGCGCGCCAACGAGGGAGAGGATACCTACCAGTAGCATGCTCATATTTATGCCGAGGAGCTCCTTCAGTGCGCTGGGATCGGTCGAGAGACGAGACGTCAGCTGGCCAGTGGCATTATCTTCCTGGTCAAAATAGGCCGTCTTCTGTAGCAGGATGGACTCAAAGTACTCTTGGCGATACACAGCCGCGATGAAGTGCTCGACGTTCGTTGACACAGCCATTATGATGAAGTAGGAGACGCCGATGCACGCGGCGAGGACCGCCCACATCTTAGACCAGTACACTGAATCATCGAGCAGCTGTTGGCCCGTCTCCTGGAAGACGACGATGACGTGGCCGAAGAAGTATGCTTGGAGGGGAGTGGCGGTTGCAGCCCCGGCGGCGAAGATGATGGCGATAGCATACAGCGGGAAGCGACTCCTTTGCTCATACAACAGCTTTCCGAAGCCGCTGAACAGATTCTTGTCCTTCCACTTTGCACCCTGCTTAGCGGCGGTGGTTCCCGACTGGGCAGCACTCTTCTCGCGCTCGAGAACATCCTCGAGGTTCTCTTCGTACACAGGGTCCTCCTCTTCCTTGTCCCCGAAAGAGAGCTTCTGCGCGTGCACCAGGCCGTAATAGGCTCCTTCGGGATTGGCCAAGAGGCTCTCGTGAGTCCCCTGCTCGGCGACCTTTCCGTGCTGAAGGACAACAATCTCGTCAGCACTCTTGATAGTGGATAGTCTGTGGGCAATGGTGACGGTGGTGCGACCCTTCGAGGCTCTCTCCAGGGCTGCCTGTACAACTCGTTCGCCGCGGACATCGATAGCCGATGTGGCTTCGTCGAGAATAAGGATCTTGGGCTTGGAGATGATGCTACGCGCAATGGCGAGCCGCTGCCGCTGGCCACCACTGAGCTTGGTGCCCGAGTCTCCCACTTGGGTGTCATAGCCATCTGGGAGCCGGTCGACGAATTCGTCCGCAAAACTCTCTTTGCAGGCCTCCTTAACCAGCTCACGCTTCTTCTCGTCGGATTCATTCTCCCACTCGGTGCCAATCAAGCCAGAAGAGACGTTCTTGAAGATGCTGTCGTTGAAGAGGAAAGGCTCCTGTTGGACCAGTCCGATCTGTGAACGCCACCACTTCATTTCAATCTCTCCAATCTCATGCCCACAAGTTGAAATGCTACCCTTGAGCTCTACACGAGGTCCCAGATCCTCGGGAGTGGACTGGGAGGTGGCTTCCCCCTCTTCCTCGGCATCGGAACCATTCTTGTCGTCCTTTTTCTTTGCCTTGTTCTTGTCCTTTTTGATGGTTTTGGCAATGAGGTACTGATTATGGAGAGTGTACCATCCCTCGATGAGCCCAACGATAGTACTCTTGCCAGAGCCACTGGGACCGACGATGGCGGTGTTCTTGTTGGCTTGGATGCGAAGATTCAGTCCGTCTAGCACCTTCTTGGAAGGTCGACTAGGATAAGCGAACTGAACATCCTTGAAGATGATGTCGGAAGTTGAATTCACGTCCGGTTCCTTGAGTGTTCCAATATTTGGTTTCGGTGCATCGATGACGGCGAAGAACTCGGATGCTGCCACCATCGCCTTGGAAACTGCAATCAGCGGAGTCGAGGTGTGCTGCACGGAAGATCTATTACGTTAAGTTAGGAAACCAAAAGAGCTCGGGTTCAATTCCACGGAAGCAGGCAGTACTTCCTTGAGGGACGCAGTACATACACCATGAGCATGACGCTCATCAGAACGACAATGACGGTGCTTACATTGTCAACCCGGCCCTCGCTATACAATTTAGTACCGTACCAGAAAGCCAAGGCAAAGGCTCCATGTATACTAAAAAAGAAAAGGCCGAGTTGGGTTCCCAGAACGGGGCTTAGGCTCTGACCAGCTTGCCGGGCTTTCTGAACCCACTCGGTGTAGGTTTTGACGGTCCGGCCTTCGGCTCCGTAAGAGGCGATCATGCGAATGGCACCGAAAGCCTCAGTCGCGACGGCATTTGCCTTTGTCTCGGCCTTGCTGAGTTTCGCGTAACCCTTGACAGCTAAAGGCAGGAGAATGGAAAATACGACGAGGATGAAGAGGATCACCGAGCAGGTGACCAACGCCAAGGACCAGCTATGAATGAAAGCAATGATGATAGCGGCGATTACAGTGGCATTGGCTTCGGTAAAGATACCAAGCTTCTCGGAGATACCAAGTTGCAGAGTGTTTGATGTTGCCGTGATCGTGGCAGCCGCCGCACCGGATGGCATAGAGTCGAGCACATGGATGGTCTGGCCGAATAGAGACCGCAGGTAGTGCATCCTGATAGCCGCCGATATGCGAATGCCGATAATGCGAAAGGAGAACTAGGGCTTAGCGTAAGTGATGAGGAGGGCAAACCCCATGATTTCTTGAACCGTCATACCTTAGCAATATAGTTAAGTCCAAAACGGGCAATAAATAGGGCGAACAGGTACAGGCACAGCTTATTCAAGGTGTCGTTGAAGTCTTGCTGCATTTGCGCGTTGGGCGCCGCGTAGTCATTGAAGCTGCCGACAAGCCTGCCGAAGATAACGATCATAAGAGGCATGGTGACACCGGTTCCCGCACTAGCGATGGCAGCGGCTATCAACAGGACAATGTCCCATTTTTTGGCATAGCTGAAGACGCGGATATAGTCTTTGAAGCTTGGTTCTCTCCCGGGGGCCGCATTTGTTGCCTCCTGAGGATTCTTTAGAGTCGTATCGGAAGCCGTCTGGGCCTTCTCGGCGTTGACGGTGGACTCATGGGCGACTCCGCCACCCCTCTCTGCCTTGTCGTTCTCCATTTTGAACGGCTTCAGCAGGGTCGATTGAAAGAATTCTCGAGACAGGTACTGCGGATGTGTAACATGCCACTCAAGGTCGTTGCGCGAGTATCAGAAACGGAATCAGAGAGCGCAAGCAAAGGAAAAAGCTGGACGAGGGAGCAAGTTCCAACTCTGAGGCGCGAAAAAAACAGAGCGAAGGAAGTCGCCCTATGGCAGAGGATGAAAGAGCAATATAAACGCTCCGTGTTGTGTTACGCGCGCCAAGTTCAAACGCTGCTGCCTGTCCCGTACGTGCAGATTTCGCCGGGGCCCCCGTCATCTAGGGCGAGGGAATACCCACCCATGCACTTTTACCCACGGACCCGTGGGGTCCCGTGGGTAACGCGGAATTCCCACGGGTCACCCATAGGAATTCTATATTACCTATCGGGTACCTGTGGGAGTTTTTCCAAGTACAAAAATATCTACGAGTTACCTATAGGAGTTTTAACATTCGTACAAAATATTTAATTTAGTTCAAAATTTAAAGTGTATATTAAACAAATTAAATATTATTACTGAAATAATTTAAATTAATCCTTTTATTAATATTATAATTAAACAATATTAAGTAACGTATTATTAGTAAAATAATTTAAAATAATTACGCCGTTATATTTATATAATAAATACTGAACATTTATTTACGTTAAGACTAGTAAGTTAACGTTATAAGAATATTTAAATCTGCTTTATCTTTATTTTTTTTGTTTAGAGGTTTTATCTAAGCCAAATTTAATACCTGCGATGTTAAAAACGGCAAAAAGGTATTCAATACGAGTGCAGTTAAAAATATTAGTTTTTTCGTAAAAAATTTATTTGGCAAATTTTTAAATATAACGAATAATTTTTCGAATAATTTGTAAACTTGCTTATCCGACCAATTATTATTATTTTCGTATAAAAACATCCAGTTACGTTTAAAGGCGGTTTTGTCGTATATTTTTTAATTTACAACTTCGTATAATATATTAAATACGGGCGGTGGGTTATTTCGTAATAAGCGTACGTTTAACGTTATAGTAGGCAGAACGATACCTCGGTACGCTATAGAGAAATACCGAATAAACGATTTTTTTGTTTAAAACGTAGTAATTAATAAAACTGATAGTTTTAGATAGAAAAGCGTCAAAGAATTTATCATATACCCGGTACGTATTAATACGGGTTTTAGGAAAGTTAAATTATTTCATAATTATTTTATTAGCGAAAAAATTTACTGATTTATTACGTTAGGCTTAAGTACAGTTAATCGCAGTAATTTTTGCTTTTAGTGTACGATTTGACCTAATCTGACGCTGCAAAAACTAGTAATAAGGTCGGTTTTTTTTGCTGTATAGCTAAGTGCGGGAATTTTTTTTTTATTTTGGGATATTACGGAAACCGTATCGGCCAAAATAATACAAAAGCCGGAATTCGTTAAAAGTAAAAAGTATTTAAGAAAAAGGTTAAAGATGTTACAGGCTAGAGCCTATAGGGCAGCTCGGGCTTACGGAGCGAGCTCCTTAGCCCGAGCTCACCCATATGTATATAAGAAGCAGCCACCTCGCTAGTGGCTAGCTATTTCTCCCCTTCCCTCCTTACCTTAAATATAAACTTTTATTGGGCCGTACTTCCGTTTAACTTACGTATTATGCCTGTTATATATTTAAGGTTATAATTTATTATAGTTACCAAAAAATTAAGTAAAAGCAAAACGTTTTTTAAAAATACTTTAATTATAGATAATAAATTAAAAAAAGTTTTATAACGAAATAATTATAAAATAATATAACTGACGAAACCATAAACAAATTTACGGTATTAATTTCGTCCGGAATTATTAAGAAAAATTTATAATACTAGTTATTTATAAATATATTTTAAAAATTTAACATATAATAAGAAAAATTTGCCAAATTAGTCCTTAACCGTAATAAAACGATAAATAATTTATTTAACCGGATAACGGAGATAAAAAAAATACCTTTTTACGAAAACGAAAAAAAAGAGCCTTTATAAAATAGGACCCGCTTCGCTAAAAATTTACGGTAGGCCTACCGCTTAATAACGCGTTCGTAAAAGCGAATCATAAATTTATAAAATAACTTTCGTAAAACGGGAAATAAAAAATGTTCCGTTTATTTTTTGCCATATTCCGTATAAAAATAAAAAAAACCGGTTTATTTCCGGCTTTTTTATAATAATTTACTTAAGTATTATAATATTTATACTTACCGAAAAATAATTATAATTTAATTATTAATTTAAAATAAGAAAATTACGAAAAAGTTTTAACGTCGATAATTTTTTTATATAAAAAATTAATTCGAAAATAAATAAACGGTATAATCCGTTAAAAAATAATTATAATGCATAAAATAAAGTAATAATTAACGGTTTTAAAATTATTTATTAAATTTTAAACTTAAATTGGCCAAATATAAAGATTTAACGTAACCTTTAATAATTAAAGTAAGTTTCTTAAATATTGGTATTAATACGTAATTCCGTAATACGTTAATTACGAAAAATATGCTTTACGATAATTATAATTATTAAGTACGTAAAGTAAAAAAATAATTAATTATTTAAAAGTTTTACCCGATTATTATATAAGTAAAAAAACGACGACCTGGTATTCCGGTAAAAAAAACGAAACGGTTAATTAATAATAATATGTCGGCCAAATTAATAAATCAGCTTAAATAATAAACGTTTAAAGGGATATACTTATAATAGATATCGCGTAATTGATTACGTTAATTTTTAAATTTATAAACTAATATCGAAATAATTAAAGAAACCGATTTGGAGGTAATTCGGAATAAGGTTCGGATAACCGGCCTTATACGAAATAATTTTTTAATAATAAGATAAAAGTTCGGAAACGGAAAAAGCAATATTTCCGTTATGCCGTTACGAATTATTTAAATTAAGAATACCTTAAATCTAAATTTGTAAAGCGGCTTTATCTGGCTGGGACGAAAGTTACGATAATAAGTTTACGGGATACTGTTAATAGGAATAACGATTCGGATAACGAAAATTAAAAAAAATAACTTTTGTTAAAAATTATTAGAAAAAAAGGGACGTAATAAAGAAAGTTATAAAAAATTAATAATAAATTAAATAATATTTTTATATTGGACGTTTTAATTAATAATATTATATATATAAATATCTTAATCGATAATAAATATATTTATTATTTTACGTTTAATTAATAATTAATTTACCGTTTAAAGTTATAATTTATATTTATTATATTTTATTAATTAAAGTTAGCAAAAAATAATAAATATAAAATAATTATAATCCGAAATATTATTTACTTTAATATAAATTTAAACGGCCGCTTACAACGAATTTAAGGGTACGTAATTAAAATTTTATTGTATCTTTTTATTCTAGGAAAATCCTGAAAAAAAATATAATAATATCGTATACGAAACGAAATAACGGTTTATCCGCTTTACGGACGATATTACGGCGCCTATATTATACAAAAAAAGATAACTTAATAAAAAATCTAAAAACCGCCTAAAAAAGCGGTTATAAAAATATAAAAAAGCTTGTTTAATAACGGTTATAACTTTCGCGGCGATAATACGGTAAAACAGCTATAAAAAACGGAATATAATTATTTGTAACTTTTATAGAAAATATTAATAAGGTTTTAAAAGTAAAGCCGTAATTAACTTTTAAAGATATAACGGAACATTTTTTTAAAGAAATACGGAAATTTCGAAACCTTTTTACAAACGACGAAAATTTGTCGTTATTATCTTATCGTAATAATAACGATATAACGATAAACCTGGAAACTGATATTTCGGGTTAAAAAAATAATTTTATAAGGACCCCTATATAAGATATTAAGAAAAAAATTATTAATTTTACGTAAAATATTTATAAATTTATTCGATAAAAATTAAATTTAAGCTAATAATTCGCTTATAAACATCCCGGTATTATTCGTAAAAAAACTTAATAAAAATTTACGGTTTTACGTAAATTATAAAAAGTTAAATAAGATTACGAAATAAAACCGTTACCTTTTTTTGTTAATAAAAAATATTATAAGCCTTATTATAAACCCGGTAATTTACGAAATTTAATATTCGAACGGCTTTTTACCGGTTATATATCCGTTAAGAAAATAAATAGAAAATTGTATTCCGTATACGTTTCGAGTTTTTCGAATATTTAATATACTTATTTAGCCTTAGCGGTATATTGGCTACCTTTTAACGTTATATTAATATTACGTTAGAATATTATTTTAATACTTTTTGTTCCATATATATAAATAATATATCAATTTATTCGTCCGGTTTTCGAACCGATTATATGGTCAAAGTTAAGCTGGTACTTTGCTATTTAACAGAAATAAAATTAAAGTTAAACCCGGATAAATACGAATTCGTAATTTAGGAAACGAAATATCTAAGGTTTATTATTAAAGCAAAAATAGGCTTAAAAGTTAATCCCAAAAAAGTAACCGTTATTTGGAAATAAAAGGCGTTTATTAACGTAAAAAAGGTTAAAAACTTTATTGGGTTCGTTAATTTTTACCGAACCTTTATAAAAAATTTTAACGGGGTAACGGTTTTTTTTTACGATTAATTCGGAAAAAGATCCCTTTTTATTAAAAAAACGAAAAATAATAAGTTTTCGATCGATTTAAAAAGCTTTTTATTATAATATTTATCCTTACGTATTAAAACCCCGAAAAAAAATAATAAATATAAATTGTTCCGGCTGGGCAGTTAAAAAGTACCTATTTTAATTCGATTTATTAAGGCGCTTATTATTAATTACGTACTTTTTAAGAAAATTGTTATCAGCTAAATATAATTACGAAATATATAATAAAAAGTTATTAATTATTATTAAAACATTAATAAAATAAAAAAGGGAATTTTAAAGGTTAATTAATTTTTTTACGATTTTGATAAATTACGTAAATCTTTAATATTTTATTAATATTCGCAAATTTATTAAAAAATAAACTTAATAAGCTAGTTTTTTATCCGCTTTTAATTTCGTATTTAAATATTATCTTAATAAATTAATAAACCGACCCGATATTATATTTCGTAAGTTATAAAATATATTTTATAATAAAAAAAATATTTAGCTTAAAAGGTAAATAACCCGGTTAATTAAGGGAAAATAATTATTTAATAAATTAATACGGATTTAAAAAATCCTAATAACCGTAATTTACCTAAAGCAAAATAATAACGAATAACTGGTTATACCTCTTAGCAAAAAAGTATTTTTCGAAAAAAACCTTTAAAAAATATAAAATTGAAAAGTTATTAAAAATAAAACTTTAAATATGGCATACGCCGCCGTAGCCCAAAAGTTACGTAATTTTCCCTTAGCTATAAATACGGTAAAAGTTTTTATAACGGAATATTTTTTCGACCTTAAGGGTTTTTTATAATTTAAAAAACGCATTTGGGTTTTTGCTTAAAAGTCGTTCCGGACGTTATTAATTTAATAGGTATATGATTTTTATATTACCGGCTACCCAGAAAAAAATGTTACGTTAATAATATTAATCCGTAATTATTATTAACCGGGATAAATTCGGGATATACGTTACTTTTGCCGTAACTATAACGTATATAACAGGTCGTATATATAAAAAAACGAAAAAAAAATTATTACGGCCCTTACCTATTCCAGACCGATTTTATTTAAATTTTTCGATAAACTTTATAATTAACCTACCGACAAAACAAAAAAAACCCCCGTTTTTTTATAGTATTTTATGATCGTTTAGCAAAAACGGTTATCTTAAAGCCGATATCTAATATAAATACGAAAACGTACGTTTAACGCTTTATTACCTATTATTAAAAATATTATAGTTTCTCTAAAAAATTAATATCCGATAAAAGAAATAATTAAATAAGTAAATTTTGGATTAATTTATATAACCTAATAAATATATAATAATAACTTAATATATCCCTAAATAAATAAAATTACGAAAAAAATTAATTAAAAGATTTTCGCGTATTTTTGATATTTTATAAATTATGCATAATATAACTAAGTTAAGCTTTTATTAACAGCATAATTAATCTTTAACGGCAGAAATTTTTCGTTGAAAATAAGCTTTTTTTTTAATTTATAGGTACGATATAAAACTTATTAACAAAATACTGATAACCTTTTAATTAATTTCCGAAATAAAAAAATTATTAATTTTATTAAAAGGTTACGAAAAAATACTGAATTCGTATAAGTTATTATAACGTTAATTTATATGTAAATAAAGCAATTAATTAACGTTTTTAAAAAATAGATATTATATTTTGAAATAAAAAATTTAATATAATTATATTTAAAAAACATAATTATTCCGTAATTATTTAAAACATTATTTGAAATATATATTAAATATAAAGTTATTATAATTACGTTATATAATATCGTAAAATTAAACGTATTATTAAGAATATATTTGAAATTCGACGTAAACCTTTTAAAATTAATAATAAAAAATCTATTATTTAATTAAATCCTAAATAATAACTAACCGTTACCGATATTATTAGAAAAAAAGAAAAAAAATATGTAATAAAACGCATATTAAGGGCCGAAAATAAGTACGTAAACTGCGGTCGCCGAAAAAAACTATTCGTAAAATAGGCAGGCTATGCCAAACCGGTATAGGAATTATGTAATAATTTCGAAAAGTTATTCGGAAACGAAAACGGGGTCGGCGAAAACGTAAAGGTACGAACAGGAATAAGAAAAAAATATATAAGCAAAGCCGCCGCCGCCTCGCCGCAGCCTCGTTATTCCCTAAGGGCGAGGAAAGGGGTGATGTTACAGGCTAAAGCTTATAGGACAGCTCGGGCTTACGGAACGAGCTCCTTAGCCCGAGTTCACCCATATATGTATATAGGGAGCAGCCACCTTATTAGTGGCTAGCTGTTTTTCCCTTTCCCTCCTTACCTTAAATATAAACCTTTGTTGGGCCGTGCCTCCGTTCAACCTACGCATTATGCCCGTCACAAAAGATTAACTTTATAACTGATATATTTTTACAAACAGAAACGTATAATTTCTAATAAACAGCCGGAACGATAATAATATTAATATAGCTTATAAAATAATTAATTTAAAATGGCGAATAAATTTATTTGTTAAATATAAAAAAAGTTAAAATGTTATTAAAATATTTAATAAATAAAATAATTATAAAATAATTAGTATTTATAAAGCAGAAATTAAAAGTTATTTTATCAGTATTTTTGGCCTTAATATCGATATCTAAATTATTTACGTTTATAGGTATTTTTTGCGAAAGAAATATAATATTTAAACGTGTGCGAAATTACAGCAGAATATCCGTAATATACTTAATAGTATAATTTGTAACTTTGTACCGGTCGATAAGTGAGATTTCGGTTATTAGGTTGGTTTTAACTTTATATAAAGGGATATTCGATAAAAATTCGTCATCTGCAAAAAGTTAGCCGTTATTCTAAACAGGTAATAAATATTAAAATTATATTAATATATAAAGTAATTAAAAAATAATTAGTTAGTAATAATAATAAATTATATAATATATTATAGTATTACATTTGTTAATTTTATGTAATTTAGGGCCGCTTTATAAAGGTAATAAATATTGTAATTTATTAATGTATATATTTTTATTTTTTTAAGCAAAATATCTTTGACGGATAGTTGTATAAAGATATATAATTACATTTTAACTCGGTTTTTTTGACAAAATAAGAATAATACATTCTAATAATTGTAATATATTTTAGTAACGTATATTATTCGTATTTTTATTTTTAACGTAAGAAGTTTTATTAATACTATCGTTAATATCGTAATAATCGAAATTTTCGTTATTCGAATTAATGATATTATTGTTTGTAGCTACTTATTTAGCTTCGACCTATTAAGGATATTTTTTTGAGCGCAATTAATTTTAGTAATATAAAATTAAAATAATTGTGAAATAATATATATTATTAATTTTTTATTTGTTGCGAAACGATTTATGTTTACGATTTTATTTCTGCGAGGTTTGTACCAGGATTTTATGCCGTTTAATTTATAAATTTGCGTTTAATAATTTGTTTAAGGTTATGTCGAACTTTTTTAATGTTATACTGGGCTAGTAAAAGTTTTGTAAGGTGCTTACGGGCTTTTTTTGTATAAGGGTTCTAAGATAGTAATTCGTTGTCCTTACGACGTTTCCGTTTTGATACTATAGTTACGAACTGACTGAAAAAAAATCGAGAAATAATTATTTCATAATTATTTTAAGCGGTATGTAATCGTATATAATAAAAACGAAACTTTGCATAATTTAATATAATTGCATTTAGCTTATAAAATTAAAAAAGTAAGTAAAAAGAACGTAGTAAAAAAGTTTGAAATAAATTGAAAAATTTAAAATGGGTACTTAATTTTTTTTAAATATACATAATAAAGAAAAGTGGAATTATTTTTATTTTCTATATAAATGGCGTATATATTTTTGATTAAAGTATAAAATAGTTGATACATTAAATATTTAGTAAATTAACGAAAAAATAAAGACAAATATAGAATAATTAGGAAATACATTTAATATATTAAAAATATTACTTATATTATACATTTTTAAAGAAATAACTGAATATATATAATTAAATATATAAAATAATTAAGATTGTTTCTTAAAATATATAAAAATATTATATTAAAATAATAATAGGCTAAATTAATATATAAATGAAGAATAATATTCTATAAATACGAAAATAAAAATCGAAAATAAATTTATGGATTTAAAATTAAAAAAAGTAAATAAATAATATTTTAATAGAAAATCGAAATTATAATTAAATAAGAAAATATTTATAAATTTAATTTGTATTTAATCGTTTAACATTATTTTATTTATTTTTATTTCGTTTAAAACTTTTTAAATATAATAATTTCGTATTTTATTTATACTTTTTTTCGATTTCGTATATTTATACTTACGTTTTTTTCTGCGCCCTTTTTTGCGCTTTCTTTAGTATTCTCCTCCAGGTTTTGTTATTAAATTTATTACTGTTCGGCATGCTGAAACGATTTATTTGTTATTTTCCCTTTTTGCTGCGTTTAGCGGTAACGGTAACAGCGGCGGCGGGTGCCTTTCGGACGGTTTTCCTTTTTCGGTTTTAATACGATACATTATTTTCTGTTTTAAGTTGTACTTACAGCGTAAATATATTAATCCTGGTTATTTAAAAGTATTAATTATCGAATAAATTATTTTTATACCTTTTTTTGGCTTATATATTATTATAGTTGGAATATAAATATTTCCATATGAATAAAAATATCGCAAAATATGAATATCTTTTACTTAAAGCGTTTTCCGCCGATAATAAATTATATAGAAGTTGTTATTTTGAAATACAATAACTAAAAAAATATTTCGCAACTTTTTGTAATACCTTTAAAGCACTTAATTAAATCCGTATAGACTTTTTGAATTCGTTTGCAAAAATATCGCGGATAATTCGTCGAAACAGTAATCGGCCGATAATTAAATTCGTATTTTTTTGGGTATTTTCGGATTTTTCGTAACAGGCTACGTTAATAAAATGAATAAAATAATTATGAAATAATCCGGCGTTATATTTACGTTAAAGTTTAAATTTTTTATAACCAGTTTGTTTTAGAAGGTTTCGTCGGACGGGAACTTTTAGTTTTAATTGTATTATATTATCCTAAAACCTTTTAATATTTTTAGTTTTTAAACCAGCTGATATTTTAAGTTAATTAGGATATATAAAAAACAATAGTTTCCGTTAGGTAAGTTTATAATTAATGAATTGTGGAATCGGAGAGAGGTCGATAATATACTTATTAGCATTCTAGTTAATCTGATTTAGTTCGCTTTTCGTATTACTATAAGCGTACAAACGATAACTTAGGTTTGATAATTCCTAAACCATATTAATACGTTAACGTAACGCTTAAAAAGACGTACAAGAGTTTATTATACTGATTAAAATAAAGGTTATGTGGATAAATTTAGATATATAGAGTGCTGTTAAAAAATAAAAGAAAGAAATTTTAGTAAATTACGTACAAAATAAGAAATCTTTAAAAATAACGTATAATTAATAATAATACGTATTAATTTATACGTATTTTCAGTTTTATTTGATTATTTCATTATTATTTTAATCTTTTTTTTACTCGGATTATTTCATTATTCTTTTTAATTTTATATTATAATTAATTTTCTTATTTTAAACTAATAATTATTATTTAAGGTTTTTTAAAATACCGTATTAATATTAAGAAAAAATTTTAATATCGATTTTCTTAATAAAAAAATACATGAAACCTAGGAATACCTATTAGATCTTATCTTTAATAACGATAATTACAAAAGTAACGATTTAAAAAACAGTAAAGATAAAGATTTTAAAGTATATAATAATAAATTTCGTTAATAACCTAGTTAGTAACCTAATTAAAAGCCTAATCGAAATGTTAATTAAGGTTATATTAGAAAATTTAGCGGATAATTTATTTATCGATTTACATGATAAAGATACCGCTATAGGATACCGGATATATTTGTATCGTCCCTATCCTTATTAAACGTATAGCGAAAAAATTAGGCGGATTTTTTTGTAATTAATAAAATCTATTTTCAGTACCGAGACCGATTTAAAGATAAATAAGTAAAATAATTCCGATAATAATTCTGGTTTATAAAATACGTTAACTTAGAAAATAAATATTAAGTCAAAAAAGCCTTATTTATATTTAATAAAATTATCTGTTTTTCGTAATATTACGATATATTTATACAGTTTTATAATCGGCATATTGGCAAGCCGAAATTTAAGTACCGATATTACGGTTATTATTTGGTCCATTTAAAGTTATTTCTAAATAACGGAATAAATTCGAAAAACAAATTACTTAGTTATTAAATTTTGCAAAAAGAAAATATATTAATCGGAACAGATTATTCGTAATAGCTTATCCGATATAATTATGGTATATAATTATATATAAAATAATTATAAAATAATCGGTCGAAAGTTTATTAATATATTTTTAAAACTCGATAATCATTAATATATTTGATATTACTATAATTTTTTAAATTAAGTTCTTTGTATTATAACATTTATTTATCAAAAGTTTATTAAATTAGCATTTTCGGGCGTTTATATTATAATATATCCCGAATTTCAAGCCATTAAGTATTAAAACATATTTGAATTACGTAAACAAATATATCGATATTGTCGTTAAACAAGTAATTAATAACATTTTTACAAAGGCCTATATATTTATAAGTTACGATATATAAATAATACCTTATTTTATATTTATATTTTAAGAGATTATTATTTATTAAATTAGACATAAATAACGAAAACGTTATTTTGTGGTCTATATTTAAATATATACAGATAAAAAATTTAAATCGAATAGTAACAAATTATTATATCGGTTAAAACATCTTAGGCTGGTTAATCGATTTCGCGTTATTACTGTCGACAATAGGCCTGGCGTTTTCCAGGATTTTATGCGCAAATAGTTACGTAATAACTTGGGTAACCAGTTCGTATAGTCGAAAAAAATCCGTTATTTTGCTTATACGTTATACGTATTATATAGGGCTTTCTATAATATCTTTCTTATTTGCGGCATAAAGTCAATTATTAAGTTAAAGAATACGTTAAAGACTACAGCTAAAAAAAAGGTAAACCTTCCCAAATGGGGAAATAACTCGAACCATTTACTTAAAAAAACTATAATCGAATTAATAAGTTTTTTAACATAATTATAAAATAATTCCGTAAGTTAATAGTATAATTACGGTCCTTTATTATCTAAATTTATTTTAATATTAAGCGATAAATCTTTTTTTATAAAATCTAACAGGATATAATTAATAGCAAAATAATGCATAATAAATAAATTTTTAAATAATTCGTAATATATAGTATTAATAAAATTCACTTACATACTTTTATTACGTATTAAAGAATTTTAGCTTATTTTCGAATGTTTTGTACAGATTTACCTTATATTACGTAAGCATAATTACCAATTTCTTCTTAAAGATCGGTATTTTATACGTTATTTTATCGACATTTTCAAATGTTTTATTTAAATAACGAATAATTTTAGCGTATTCGGCGAAAATTAATTTAGTTATATAATTAGTAACTATAAAAATATAAATAAATATTTTTAAAAATATTGATATTATATTAAAATAAAATATTTTAATTTTTAATTTAATAAGTTATTTTTTTTTAAAAAAAAAAGGAAAAAATAACAAATTAAGCGAAACTTTCGACTGCAGATAATATAAATCGACCGTTTATATGGTTACGGCTTTTGCGGAAAGGTACGATATTTATGATTGGCAAAATTTATAAGTATACCGGTAGGCTTTTTAAACATAACCGCGAACTAATTTATTTGTCGGTATTATTTTACCCTTTATTTTAACGTACGGTTATTACGTTTCGCAATTATTTTAATAACTAGCAACAGTATTTTAATTTAGATTTTTTTAGATAAAAAAATCTATGAAAAAGTTGTATTATGTCTAAAGCAAACGTATAAAAAGTACTAGCAGAATTACGATAAGAAAAATATATTAATGTTTAACGTACGGTTTTAAATAGCGAATCGGTTTAACTTTATCAAAAAAATATTATTAAATTCGAATTTTAAAAAACGGGTTTAATTTAACGCCGTATCGACAAATCCTAGAAAAATAATATTAATCAATATTTTCGTTACGTATGTAAAATTTTTTTTATTTCGTTATACGGATTATTTCCTGATTATTTTATATAGATATAAATATTAATTAAGATGTTTTGAGATTTTGGCAAAGGATTAATAACTTTTTACCCGGATTTGCGTATTTTATACGCGATATTTTTTGCATTTAATATTTTTCCGTATTAATAAAACGTATCTGGAATTTCGTACGTTTAAAGTTTATCTTTAACCGTCTTTTTATAAAGCTAAAACAATTTAAGCATTTTCTTATAATATCATTTTATATCCGATTTTAATTATTGGCGTTTGAAAATAATATCGCATATAATAAGGACGATATAGAAAATACGCGCGAAAAATACGAAAAATATAAGAAAACGTTTTTTAAAGTATTCGAAATACTATTTATCGATATATTAAAGTTGTTACCAGTTATGGATTTAATATCCGATAATCCTAAGGGAGCCCTAAATAAGTTAGATATACTCGGCGAAAATAACGAAAAAAAAGGTATAAAAAATCTTTAATCTTAGCTCGATTATTACCGTAAGCGGATTTTAACATATAAATAAGGAAATATCTGTAAATCCGGATAATGCTGTTACTGTTTAAAAAGGAAGAAAAAAAAGCAATAATAAGTAGAGGTATTATAAAAGCACGTGGAAATAAGTTTGTAAAAAAAATTTAACGCCCGGATCTTATTAAATTGTAATTACTTGTATATAATAATTTGGATAACCTATTATTTTAATCTTAATAAACAAGGTCTATTATTATCTAATCTGAGCAGTAAGTTACGTAACTTTTATATTTATAATTTCATAAAGCAAGATAAATATATATTTAAGCATTTAAAAATTTAATTTACTTTTTATTTAATAATACTTATAAAACACGAAATAATTATAAACTAATTTAAATCAAGTATCAAAGTTATTATTATAACTAAAAAAAATATTAATAAAACCGGTGTTTTTATATTAATTTCTTTACCTAATTATTTTAACGTAATAACGTTTTATTTATAAATTATTACCGATTTAACATTAACTAATTAACGTTATTAGTTATTTTTAACCGTATATTTGATTATATTAGAAATTTTATAAAATAATTTTAAAATAATCTCTTATTATAATATTACCCGTTTTAAGTTAATCCGGTTAATATTAACGACTTTTTTAATATAAGCGGCAAAAACATTAGCAAATCGCTTATTTTTTATTGGCCCCTTTTTAAAAAAGCTTTATCTAGAAAAAAACCAATTATAATTGTTCGAAAAAAGCTAAGAGTTTTTACTTATACTAAACCTATAATACGCCGTTTTTCTTAATTAAGTAAAATTATTTTATAATTATTTTAAAACTTTAATATTAACTTTTCGTAACGTAAATGTTATGCGAATTCGACGTTACCAATTTAACCTATTATTATTATTAATACCTAAAGCATTTTTTTAACGGGTAATTTGCGAAATTACATAAATATTTAATATTAATTTACGATTTTAAAAAAACGTTATAAGTACTTTACAGAAAATAATTAAATTAATACCCATTGAACTTTTTTAAAATAAATATTTTTTATAAAATAATTATAATATAATTTAATTTTTTATAACAAGCAGTTTATACATTATTTATGGAAAACGAATTACCTTACAAAAAAAGATATAGATTTTGTCAAATAAATTTGCGGTAATTATAATGTATTAAAAGGTCTTTGGATGTAATTATTAAAAGTTTGTTTTCGAAAGCTAAGTATTAAACCGGCTAAAAAATAAATTCGCGGCAATTAAAAAAGAAAAGATCGACGGAATAACGGTATTTGGGATTTAGCTTAATAACTTGGTTAAAAATACGGTTTAAGTATATTTAATATAGGCAGGATATAGCGTTGGTTTATTTATAATATCTAAAAGTTTTATATTATTAATAAGTTTCGATTATTAGCTATATATAATTATTTCTTATTATTTCACCGTATACCTAAAAATTTTGGCTTATTATTTGCATACGATTATTTCAGATTATTTTTTCACTTATAAGTAACCCGTAAGTATTTTCAAATATTTTAAAATATCTACGAGTTACCTATGAAAGTTTTCAAAAAAAAAAAAAAACACTCCTATAGGTAACTCGTGGGTATTTTTTTTTTTGCGTGGGTTCCCACGGGTACCCATTCCCTCACCCTACCGTCATCATTATGTAATCAGGACCCCTCCC
This sequence comes from Monosporascus cannonballus, assembly GCA_004154925.1. Taxonomy (NCBI): domain Eukaryota; kingdom Fungi; phylum Ascomycota; class Sordariomycetes; order Xylariales; genus Monosporascus; species Monosporascus cannonballus. Next base: position 66,552 of record QJNS01000303.1, read on the forward strand.
AGTGTCCGCGATGAACTGAGAGCCAGCCTTGGAGGAGTGGCTCGAGGGGTTCATCCGCTCCGGCTCATCGTCTGCCGCCTGCCCTATCCTGTTTGTAAGGAACTCGATGGACGTTCGTGTTTGTTCCGATCCTTGCGCCCTTTGACTACGAGAAGGAGATCCGGATGGAGACCTACGCTTCTGGTTATTATGCGTCCGCCGCGGTGTGAGCCTTGTGCGACTGAACGTCATCACACGATCCCGAGCCAGGGGCCCACGGACAGTATAGGCCACTGCACCGTCTGAGACTGCTCCCCAGTCCGAAATAGAGCTCGAACGTCCCGCCAAATCTCCCGAAAGGACTGCCCCCCCTGCTGCCGCCCCAGATTCAAGAAGTTGTTCGACCAAGGATACATGACCGGCCCAACACCCGGCTCAACACTGCAGACCCTTGAAGAGAAGAAACTGACACCCCTTGATCGCCCCGGCAGAGTGCCCGGAGCAGGGCGGTTATCCGTACTACCGAGACCGCGTGTACGTCCCAGAACACGAGTAGCTCCAAGCGGAGCTGGCGCCCATGTACCACGAAAACCCGATTGCCGGGCATCTGAAGAGAGCGAGGTTACGAGACTCTCTCCCGCCGGCACTGCTGGCCAGGGATGTTATTCTATCTTAACCGATGGGTTGGGAACTGCCACCGTCACGCTGCCTATGCCCGGTCCATCGCCCTAAAGGCTTTGAAACGCGAAAACGGGCCATATAGTCATATGCATATTAAAGGTTTATTGGCATAGTTAATGGCTGTCCAAACAGGCAGCCTCTGAAATTCTCCGCGGTGATGCTGGCATGACAGTAGCCTCTAATGCTTCTGACGCGCATGGAGGTTCATATGAGCCAACATGTTTCTTGTCCATTCTCGACCTCATTACGAAATGGGATCATACGTTTCTTTAGGGATTTCCGCAAGGCATTCCGCAAAGCATCAGAGAAGAGCTAGAGCCTCGCACAAATGATGGCGTGGTCGCCCACCCAGTAGTGGCAGGCGTGCGTATCCGCGACCCAGGCGTTGTACCAGTAGCCCCTACTTTTGGAATCCAACCTGCAGCTCTCCAGCCTGTAGAAGTAGATGACGGAGCAGTACTCAGGAGCACTAGTATACCTGCGCAGCCCGCAGAAAGGGGCTCCCTTGTGCACCGTCTCCGTGGGGGTTCTAAGGCCACGGCTACCTCCACTCGCTTGTCACCATGATGCTGCCGCCTTACACCAACGACAGGAGACACAAGGGGCGCAATATCTGCCAGCGTGCGAGTATATCACTTCGTGGTGGTAAAAACGGGCCCTGGATATGGTAGCACCTTGGGTCCATCACATCTCGGAATGCAGCGGATACAACCAGCGGAGACGCAAAATCTATTGTCAGCCAAGACCCATACCCCTAAATTTACACCAGCCCCTATTTCAACCCCTTCCATCAGACCTGCCAAAATAGTCGAGGCAGACGTCGCGGTGCACACTATCGTCCAGCCCCCGGGCCGAGTTCGCAACCCAGCCGAGGCGGACCAGGTAGCCGTAGTCCCATTGCGGGTTGTTCAGCCCGTTCTTCCAAGTCCAGAAGATCCAGCCGCTGGTCTGCTCGTACAGCCTCTGCTGGGCGATCCACCACTGCCTGTAGAACGCGGCGTTCTTCTCGAGGAAGGGGTCGAATTCGTCGGTCCACTCGAGCCGCGGCAGCACCGTGAGGCTGAACTCCTGCACGACCTTGGGCGTGTTGCCGTCGCGCAGCCGGTCGTCGTCGTAGCACGTGTACCACATGTAGTCGGCCTGCTCGGCGTCCGGGTGCGTCACCTCGACGGCGCCGCCGATGTAGTTGTGGTCGTCGAAGACGACACGTGAGTCGCCGGAGGGCAGGTTCGACCTCGGGTTCCCCGCCCCCCTCTGCTCGTCCATGAACTGCACGTGCAGGCGCTCGGACGCGGGGACGCCGAGCGAGTCCTCCTCTGCCCGGACCGCCGCCAGCGCCTGCGGGTGGTAGACCTGCGTCAGGGTGTCCCGCTCTGCCTGGGGCATGCCGCCCGCGTCGCGCGCCGTCTGCGGCTCGTTGACGACCTTGATGATCCCGACCGTCTGCCTGTAGGCCGGCGCCGTATGGATCCTGTTCGTCATCCACCGGAGCCAGCGCCTGGCGCGGTCGTAGTTGTACTGCCGGAAGAAGCCAGGCAGGAACTCGACGGGGAGACACTACCGTTACATCGTGAGCCTCAATCGTACATACGTACTAGTATAAGCCTTGGGGGGTTTTTTTTTACCTGTCCCGTGAACGCATCCTCCGTCTTCTGTGCCCCGGGTGCGCCGTGCAGGTCCATCACGACGAACATGCCTAGGTCGGCGGCCTTCTGGACGATCCTATCGAGGCGCCTCGCCACGTCTACGCGCGGGAAGTGCTCGCTGGAGCCCACGAGCTCGCAGAGGCTCCAGTAGCCGATGGGGATGCGGATCGTGTTGAGCCCGGCATCGTGGATGCGCCGGACGTCGTCGGCGGTGATCCAGCGCGCGTAGTGCTCGTCGAAGACAGCGTCCGCCCGGTCCTGGCCCATGGCCGACACGCAGTCGAACTCGGAACAGTGGTTCGGGGCGCAGCCCATGCGCGCCCACTCGCCGCTCATCATCCATGGCTCCGAGACGAGCCAGCCGCCGAGGTTGACGCCGCGGATTTTGGCGGCCGGCAGGGGCGGGGCCCTCCTGTCGCTGCCGGTGCCCGCTGCGATTGAAGGCCGCTAGGTCGCGGTCCGCGGGTAGCTAGCCGAACACACCGCTCGTGGCGATCGCCGCTAGGGTGACGGAGACGGACCGTTTCATCGCTGGTGTCCTGGTGAACTCTTTTCTTCTCTACTCCTTTACGTGCGTCACAACTGCGGGGATGGTTGAGCGAGGTGGCCTGATACGCTGCTGAGAACCGCGGGCCCTTCGTCGCCTTTATGGGATTCGGGGACACTCTGGCGGCCGCGGTAAGCCCTACTACCGCGGCCCTTGATATATATATATATATATATAAGCGTCGCAAGGGTTGAGGCTGAGGTTGAGGGGACTCGCCGCAAACAGCTTCCGAACACAGGAGGAGCCGTCAGCAGATGGCGCCAGCTAGGGTTCTGATTGGCCAGCGAGTCCAATTCAAGCGGTCGGTCACGGTACGCTTACTCTTCCACCTGCCTATCGGATCCGACCTACGTAGTATGCATGCAGCAACCGTCCGGATTGCGCGGGATACGCTCGTACACAGGGGTCGGCTTCTGCAGGCTAAACAACCTGGAAACGGATAATGCCATTTCTCTTTATATAATGGGACCCCCTAGCCTAGCCTGAATAAGGACAGGTCGAAACGTTGGCCTGGCATACGTAGAGAAGCCTCGCTCCGCTCCCAGATTCGCTTGTGGATGATTAACCGCCACCACCGCTTCAACCTGTTCCTCAATACAAGCTGTCTTAGCCCAGCGGGTCAAAGTGACGCGGGTCGTCCTATTTTCTGTCGGTGGAGTGCAAGAGCCAGTAGGTTGATTCGAGGGACCGATAGCATGGCTGTTTCGTCCTTCATCAACAATTCCGGCCTCAATTCCCCTTATAGGCAGCTATGGTACGATGTGGGCCTTCCCGGCAGGGCGCCGTATTCTGAGGCTTAAGCTACCGGCGATATGATTGAGAATTGCAACTTTTACCTTCCCCCCTAGCAGGACTTCTGAAGGCCATGTTGTTATCCATCGTCGAATGTTGAACTTCGCAAGTGTCTACGTACAAGTCAACTATTCAGATTTGCGATACGTGGTCCGTTGGAGTGGACTATGTTCCCATCGATCAGAGAAATGGACGGTGCTAAACGAGAGAGGCCAATTACAGGCGGACCCCAGACAGGGAGGAAATTCTTACACACCTTATATTGTAATCCCTTCACAAAGATGCGCTTGTAAGCCGTGGTATATATATATAGTGTTAACCCAACGCTAGCAATACTGGTATGTTATTCGTGATTTAGCCCCTTCGACTACTACTACACCAACCCATACGGCCGGAGAGTCAAAGCTGAGTGCCCTTTTACGGTCGCCTGCAGGATGGCTGAGAGCCCCAGTATCAAGCCATAATGGACGTTACAATGTTAAAAGGCAGCTGTAGTATCGTCAATGCAGAACCCTTGTCTCTTAGCCATTGCACGCCTGCCAATAGTTCCTGCAAGACCATGGAGAGCGGGAATGCAAGAAATGCACGTCGCCAATAGTTCCCTTTTGACATTGCCGGCATTATGCAACAGTCTATAAGTGGATCCGTGAGCCCAGTTACTATCCAAGATCAGGTACCGACTGGGCCCAAAGGGATAGAGAACAACGATGTAAAACCGTGGGAAGGATGAACATTTCGTACACCTCATATCATCCCCAGTCCACGAGACGCATCAGTACCATCCTAGTGTACGTGCTGTAATACATGGTATGTATAATAACTCTACAGTATGATGACAAGGCACCACATGTATGCGTTGCAGTGCACCATGATGGGACCTACCTAGACTAGGCGGCGGGGATGGATCTGCACTTTACGCGTCCACCCGGTCCAGGCTCAGGTTTCCGATATTCAATGGGTCTTTCTTGTCTCGTGCGTAAATGGATTGCCAAGACCTCGGGACCTTGTGATCTTCGGGCGGAAAAGGGTTACGGAAAGGCTTTTTGAGTTTATAAGGGAGGGTGCATCCTGGCCCCATTTGGGGAGGTGGGCAAGCCCCCCCGTCCATCCCGGCCCCACCCCTACTGAGGTAAGATTCTTAACTACCAAACTCCATACATACCGGAGCTCCAACATATGCTGCCCGCAATCATTCCACAACCGTACTATGATCAATCATTGAATGGGGATAGCTCGCTGTTTCGTCCCCCATCCTCGCCGATTGGAATTATTACCTACTCTTGAAGACCTTGTAGACTCGTCAGCACGATTCAATTCCAATCCGTGCCATCCACACTTTCTCGGCGCCTCTAGTCTCGAGATACTTCCACCTGGCCGACATCCGATATCCGATACCCTTCCTCCCCTCTCCCTTTTTGCGAGTGCGGCCAATGTGAACCTTGTTCCATTCACCGGCAGACTCTCGTCGTAGATTATTGTCGAGGTGCCGGTTCCTCAATTCCACATCCCTCGTGCGCAGGCGATTCGCGACAACTTCTGCGTGACCACTTATGACGCAGGCATAGAGTTTGAGGACTGAAACTGCCGACGTAATTCCCGTACCGATCTCTTCTACTACGGAGGACGAAAACATAACTCTGAGGCCACACCGCGAACACTTTCTCCTGGATCACTGCGGATGCCCTTGGCTGCGTTGCCCTGCGCTTCAACTTCCGACCAGCCTCATACCCGTATATGCCTATCATGCCTTCACCAAGAAGATTGCGCCTCCTTATGATGGCGGTGCTAGCCACGGTCGTCACAATCCTCTTTTTCACGTCCAAGATGCGACAGAATGCCCCGAAAGACACGCGAACTATCCAGGACTTCTACCATCGGACGACGAATGCCATGGATCGCCACCTTGCCGGGGAACAGGCCGTCATCGGAGGGAAAGGATCAACCAGCGATCCGCACGTAAAGGACAAGGACGGAGACGGTTCCGTCGACGAGGATGACGAGCAACTAGCCAGAGAGATGACCGACCGGCTGCGCGCTGCCGAACAGAGAGCCAAGGACCTCGCCAACCAGAAGGCACCCTTAAAACCCGATTCTCCTAAAAAGGTCGTTGGTGTCGGCAGCTCCGCTTCCGGCCAGAATAAAAAGGGCAAGTCGAGGGCGAATCCGGCACGGGACGGGGACGGCGAGACGGAAGCGGATCCGGAGCTCGAGACCACGCTGGACAAGATTTTCAAGAAATCCCCTGGTGCGTCCCTAACTATACCCCGCCCTCCGCGCCCGCAGACCGACTGGCTGACTGACTGATTGCCCGATAGTGGTTATTTTCTCAAAAACATTCTGCCCCTACTCCAAGCGTGCCAAAGGCATTCTCCTCGAAAAGTATTCCATCGACCCGGCCCCTTACTTCGTCGAGCTCGACGAGCATCCCCTCGGGGCCAAGATACAGGCCAGGTTGGGAGACCTGACGGGGAGGAAGACGGTGCCCAACGTCATGATCAACCAGAAGAGCATCGGCGGCGGCGACGAGATTGCCGAGCTGGACGGGAGGAAGACGCTCATCGATAAGTTCAAGTCCATGAGCGGCAAGCGGTTCACGATGAAGGAGCGATTTGTCGACAAGTCCAAAGAGATATAAGGGTACGGCGCGCGCATGCCCGTATTGCTCTATTTCGCTCGGAAGGTGTCCGGGGCCACGTGTACGAGAGGTGTAATGCGGTGGAAGGGGGCTGGGGAGGGGGGCTCTTCATCCGCATCCACGGTGTTGTGGAGTCTCTACTTCGACTGGCTGGTGCAGGACTTTCTTTTCTGGGCGCTCTTAAAATTCGCAACGTTCGCACCCGGTTCGTGACGGTTGGCTCGCTTTTCTGCTTTGTACAATATTATCTGGCATATATGGAACCACGTGACGGGGCTCTGGTTGGGGACTGTTCGTAGATCTAACTATAACTAGGTGTTCGAGGGACCTGTCGGGAGGAGATGTGACAGATTGCGGGCTTCGGGACCAGCCGCGAGAGCCCATGTCGGCTACCCCCTATCTCTAGTTTTCTTCGCCCGGTATTAATGGGAAAAGGAGGTATGTCTGCCGCGATGCTAGTGAATCACGAGCAGGCGGGCTCGCCACGAAATGGCAGAGACATACCTCAGTCAACGGCATGGCCCCTATTCTGTCGGCAACTACCCAACACGTACAGTTGGACAATTGCACGTGAAATATTCCGGGCTACCCACTTCTTTTATTTCTTTCACCTCCGTCTCGGGGGCGTCTTGGACCATCCCTGTCACACCAGCTACGCGACTGCCAACTCCAACAGCCTTGTCATTTCGCCTTGAGCTGAAGGTGTGGATTACAGAGCCGGAGGTCACGGGACTCTCAGCCTCATGCCTTTTTTTTTTTTGTCGTCTCTGCGCCGTCGAAGACACATCACCAACCATCGCGTCCCTGGCGGTCCCGGGTAGTCTTGAGCCCGGCCATTATCTGGCCCATGCTACCTACTTTGTCTAAGTGACCTTGGACCCCTTGTGGAGCCCCGCGTTCTAGCGTCCGTGAGCAGATGCTACAGAATGTTCCTGAGCTTCTATTCAAGCTTCCATCTCAAGTTCGTCGAATATGGGCGAATCAGGCGCGGCTCAGTGCCAGCACCAACCGGCGCAGAGCAAACCGACACACGGCAGGGAGGCGATGCAGGCTCTGAGCCAATGCCCAGAGTGAGTATTACGATTGCGACTTCGGACAATGGGCAATCAAAGTGCTATCACGACGACCTTGATGGCCCGTTCCCTTCAATCTATAATTTACGCATGTGAAGTACCTACGTATTGTGTGCCTGTCGCGATCACGTTCCGCCATCAAGGTCCACCTGCCACTTTCTCGTCATAACTCGTGCTGGTCGGGCTGACTCCGTCGCCACTCTGACCATCCTCTCCTCCGTTTATCACTTGAACGAGACTCATTCCTACTCGCCTACCTAGGTACCTACTCATCGAACAATTCCTTTCGGCAATCAAATAGCAATATATATGCTTCCTTGCTTAGATACGTGATCTTCTTCACTTCATTGTCCCTCCGGCGCGCGGTCCTACCACACCACTCCACATACTTCTGCTGCCGCTGGACGCGTCTGCCCTTGTTCAACCCTGCTCGCTCTCACCATGGAGCTTCCCGACCTTCCCGCGGAGCTTCTGCTCAACGTGGCAGAACTGATGGACATCGTCTCGCTGAAGCGCTTGATGGCGACAAATAAGGTATGTCGGATTGGAAGATATCAGAGGCCGTGCTCTAACGGAGACGTAGGCCCTCTCCGACTTAATCAAGACGCATGAGAAATCCATCAGCCTTACAAAGATGGCAGCTTTCAAGTTCCTGCCAACCGGCAATATTCTGTCTTCTCTAGGGCCGGAGCGTTTCGTGCTCCGCCCCAAGACGTTCGACTTCGTTCACGAGCTGGAGCGTCGGGAGAAACACATCGATCGCCTGTTCCGGACCACCTCCTTCCTCGACATCTCGAGTCCCCCGTTTCTACGGGCCCTCACGGCGCCTCAGCAGGGCCGACTCACGCCTCTCCTGAGACGGGCCCTGTACCATTGCGACTGCATGGCCGACCTCGCCTCCGACCCCCCCTGCAAGCCCGTCCCCGAGGTTAGCTACTCCATGATCGAGCACGGCGCATGGGCCCACCCGGCAGAGGAGGTGAATCCGGAGAACCCCCGCGACGGAGACCCCTTCGCGAACCCGCAGGCCCGGCCTTACCAGATGGCGTACATCCACTCGCTGCCGGCACACGACGTCGCCTTCTTATATTACCTGATCAGCGCCCTCGGCGTGTCCTACAACAACACGCGCCTGGACTACGTCGAGAGCGACCCGTCGGCCTGGGAGCGCATCACCGTGTTCGAGGAGTCCGCGCTGCGACACGGGACGTGGTTTCTCTGGGCGTACTTCCTCGGCCCAAAGTACATGAAGGACATGAGCAGCGAGATGGAAGCCGCCGGCATGGTAGAGCTGACGGACTGGGAGACGGGCAAGGAGGGCGTGCCACCGGGCCTCAAGATGACGCTTCTCGACCGCTTTAAGGAGGTGTTCGCCGACGAAGATGACGACGCGGATGGCCGGACATTCCCGAAGGACAGGATGCTGCGGTTCGTCAAGGACACCGTCGTCGGCCCCGAGAGCGCCGAGGAGAAGGATGGAGACGCCGAGAGTGAAGACGCCGACGACGATGAAGACGTCGACGATGTCAAGGACGTCGAAGATCTTTGAGGGTTGAGACGCCGAAGATGCCAAGAGGTGACGGCTGTCGATATGTGTCTCAGGATATGCATGGGGATGGGATGGACTCGCCTAGATGTTCTCGGTATGCGTCTCAGGATACGGATGGGATGACGGATCCGGAGTGGTATAGGGCAATGGCTAGTCTACATTATTTTTTCCATCAAGGTATTTGAGAAAGCATAAGCGTAGTTAGCGTTTGAGCCAGTTACTAATAAGATCCCGTCCAGCAATAGTATTAAAGTTCGTGCTTGGCCATGAAAGGCAATCTTTTGTTTCCTAACCGGGTCTCGTCACTGAGAAGTTGTGAAACCCTACTCATCAGCCAGACCAATATCTAATGTGTGATATACGTTCTTGTTAAGAGGAGACGAGGGTAGCGGCGGTTCGGGCGCAGTCGGGAGCGTCGCAGAAGGCGACGAGGACGGGTCGAGCAGAGCCCAGGACGAAGACGCCCGAGCAACCGGGAGGACGAGGACGAAGGGGAGTCGGGCGAGATTCCCGAGCCCATACCCCAGCCGGGCCACGCGGAAAAGGCCTCGGTGACCATGGCGGCCCGCTCGGGAAAGCTTAAGAAGCTCGCTAGGGAGATGATGAAATCCCACGAGGAGCTGCCGCAAGCATTCACCACGTTCGGCTGTGCGATAGACGACAAGATCAATGGACCGTTGTCCAAGGCTAATAGCTTCCCTCTCCCTAAGACAATTCTGTGATGCTCTGTCTCCATACTTTAGTAAGGCCTGGGTTGGCTCGGGTAAGGGGATGTGACATTGGCTGATAGGTCTAGTCATCGAAAGTCTCGATATCCACGTGGGATATGTGACACAACCGAAGGTCATTGCGCGGCCGTCGTATTTGGTGTCCACCTGGTCTCAGTAGCCTGTTGGCTAGCTTTTCCGCGCTTGCTGGTGGTGTTACTGCCGTATCCGGAGCAGGTAGAACCTCACCGACCTTTCCGCTGGCCTCGCGGTTTTCATGCTGCCCGTTGCGGAACCGATCTCTAAAAGATAACTCGGGAGGTCCCTTTATATCGTCATCACCGAAGTGCCGCCGCATACGGGAACTCGAGCAGCCAGGTCTTAGAACGGAAACGGGGCCCCGGAAGGTGCTAACGACTCGGCGCAGGCGAGAGCAGTCAGTTTCGCAACCGGCCTGACTACGCGCCCAATACTCCGAAGATACCATCTCGGGCGCTGGTCATTCCCTTCTCCGGCTGCAGATCCATGGCTGGTACACGTCACACCGCAGTCGGATAATATTGTCGTGTCAGGACGAAGACAGCGTAAGGCGGTCGGTTTCTCCGATTGATCGTACAATACCTACCTCCAGTCCGCCTTGTCTACGCCCCGCCCTGTTGACCATCCAGACCGAAGCCGGGGAGTGGAACGCTGACGGGCGTAGCCGCGGCAGCTCGGTTTCGGCTTCGGAATGGGAGCCTACCGATAATCTGGCCAATATGGAGGGAGAACGACACAGATTGGTCCGCAACACTACACGAGGGTCATCGAGAGTATCAAACACCGCAAGCCGAGCCCACACGCGACCCTGGACACGGACGCGATTCGAAATAACCTGCGCCATCCTTAACGCGCTGTGACGTAAATAGCAAGCTGTTGGCCCCGATGGAGGAGGCGGCGGTGCGTCGCACGACAGTAGGCTCGCTTACGCGGCGGGGTAGGGGCCGATGAGTCACCCGGAAGCGTGAGTCGCCGCAGGCCAGCCTTCCAAGAGCAAGAAAACGTCGTGGTTAATCAACCGCTTGAGAGCTAAAGACTGAGCTGTCTCCCATGCCAAGATGCCAGAGTCACTAGCGTAGCAAGCGATGCGCCAACGTAGCGGGAGAATTGTACGCACATCACCTCACCTGATTGGTCAAAGTTTCAGCTCTCCTGAAGGGCGCAACTGTATACCGATCAAGCCTTGGCTAGGCACCGAGCCCAAGCCGACCTCGCTTCGATCTGCCTCAGCTATGCGGGTTACAAAGGACGACCTGTGTAGGCCCCGAGTCGAATTAATAAGCACCTCACGATGTATAAAGGGGCTTGTTGCTCCCACCCGTGAGTGACCCTCGTGCTTGTAATCATCACGAATTCAAACAGATCGACCTCACCTGTTTTCAAAGTCCGTCGTGCTTACATGCCCATATTGCGTCTTCACATCCACCGCCTCGCTCTTTGCCCTCCATGTCTATGACAAACCCCGAACTCATCTGGGCGCAGGTCCAGGAGCGGAAGCAGCGAGAGTCCATCAAAAAAGAAAACCACCTGAACCAGCACGTCCAATCCTCTGCTGCTTCGACGTGCTCCATATCAACGACATGTTCTTTCGACAAGGACCATATCCGGAATGCGCCCAAGAGGCGCTCTCTACGGGACCGGGTCAAAGACGCCTACAGGGACGGACGACGCCCTTCGACGACGACATGATGGCACATCTATCAACTGCAGTGTGACTGGGGACAAGAGAGACCCGCAGATTTCGGCTCGGGCGCAACAGACAGCGTGAGACTCGGAAGCCGGGTACCATCGTCGAGGTAGACTTCGCGGGGATCTCATACGCCATTGGTCACCAGGGCTCGCTTCCGGCAGACGGAATCGTGTCGTGTTTATTGACCGACGTATTGAAATGGGAAGATAGGTACCAAGCGCCCATCGGCGGCCCGACATCTCCCCGGTCCTCAATACTGTCGAATCCGTTCAATGCTGCTGGGGCGGGGGGAAGTCCGGGATAAACGATCTAACGAATTGGGATACCCTGTTTGGAATTAATTGTAATAAGCATGTGCTAGAACCGATGGCCATCAACTATACTGAAGAGACCCTTGGAAAGACCGTAGGGAATGAACGGTAGTGTCTCTACGACGGGAGAACCTATTAACAATAGGCGATATGTCCCTTAGAATAGTTTTGAAACCGAGTTATCTCACCAGGAATACACGCCAGGTTCGGGTGATACATACATTAGTCTTATCGGCTAAGATACTCTCTATTTACCTGATATTTCCGTTTCTTAACATAGTTATTGTTCCCAATAGGTATTTAATTGCGTGGCCCCCTCCCCCTAGCGGCGTGAAGATTGCCGTAAACGAACCAGACGTGCTTCACGCCATTACACTTCGCTTTTATGAGCATTGAGTGGAGGCTACCCTGACACGTCTATTGGGTTATCCGCGTCACTGGCGATTACGGACGAATTCCTCGCCCGTCGCCTCCTATCCTGCTGAATCATAGCAACGTGACCCTTCTTGAGGCATCTCTGACCGGGCTCGAGGCTCTGACACAAAGGCCTTGTTACGTCGACAACAAACGAATTGGCGCTTACTCAAAGCGCATCTCGTTCTTTCTGTACAATACATAGAGCCGCCGAGCTGCTACTCGGTTCCCGAATAAAGCTGGGTAAAACAATACCTTTGTCTTCAGACCCAGGGATATGCGCGAGACAACAAGGCCACCCTCACCTCACAGCTCGCCCCTCGTAGTATAAGAGCCGGCACGAAGTCACTGACTTTTCTACGGTTCTAGCCCCCCAACATGTGCAAACTCATCATGCATCCGACCGTCTGCGTGTGCGGCCACCGACCCCAAGTGGGAACGTCTGAAGTCAGGTGCGGACGGCGACGCGGCCTCTTGTGCGGCAAGCTATCGATCAGGAGCTGCCCGGATTTCGAGGAAGTGGTACGGCGGGAACAGGCGTTCAACGGTTTCGGGGACTGCCATACGGCGCAGACCCGTCTCATTCCGCGCAACTACGGACTCCGCTACTCTCAGACCATCGCAGGCCCACAGCCTTCTTTGATAGAAGGTTGAGCGGCTAGGAGCAATAATAGGTTCAGAGGCGGCAGCAATATAAGCTGATATTTTATTAGGTAATAGATTAGTAGTCTTATAATGGTAGGAATAACGCCAGCTATGTTGTATTTACATGCCTAAGGCGTCTTGAGTCCCCGAGCTGCCTTTACACTGCAAAATACAGCCTTTCTCTTTCAGCTAAAGCCACAAAAAGGACCATTTGGTCAAGTGGTACTTGAGGGGAATTATCGCAACAAGCCGCCCAGTTGGCCCCTTTTGTGTGCTGAGGTACACGACGGTAAAATCTCCAATCTTTTTTTCCCCGCTCATTAGACAACTCTCTCCGTCCTTTTAGAAGTTTGAAGGTTGTACGCATCTAAGAAAGACATACCCGTGCGGTAGGACTATGACGTAATTAAAGGAAGCTTGATTGAAGTATTGCAAATATGCTCGCGCCACCCTAAACTCCGCCATTGAAAATGTGAATGAAGATATATTACCTTTCACAATCATTGAAATTCTCTCTGAGGAAGCTTTCCAAGTCTTTAAAGATATTTGGTAAATTTTGGAGACGCCCTGCGTCAGAAATATGTGGCTCCTCGCGTTGCTCTCGGGCTAATATCACGTCAGACATGCGAGAAGGACGATCGCTGCCCTAGGGCTCGAAGAGCATCCTCGGAGATACATCGGGTTAAACCGACAAGCAATGCGTCCCTACTTCCAGATTTCGACATAGAGAATTCACGGTCGTAATGAGAGGATAGACGCAAGCAGGATAGTTCGCAATATCGAACAATACTGACACAGGCTCTAAACCCGCCGATAAACCAGCCGGTGGGCATTGGCGGATTTGCTTATCGGCTGGTTTATACAGCATATACGGGGTATATAAGCGGGCATCTGGAGGAGGCTAAACCTTATATCAGTACGACATGCCTCTCCCGTTACGCCTTGTCCTTCAAGGGAAAATAAGCAGCCCAGGGGGAACAAAGGAATAGCCCTAAGAGACGGGCCACTTTCCATCTTTGACATGGTTAATGCGACACGACCCAACATGACACGTACGAGCAATAATCAGGTTGGAGATTGAGGCGCCTAAACATCCGCATATTGTTCCCAACTAGGCTGTCTCTGTGTGATACCGCGTTAACTAAGCGACGGAATTACAGAGAAATTTTGCATGCGGCAGCTCGTGGGGTCCCTTTGGTTGGTTGTCGGCTTTAATTGGTTGCAACGTGTGACCGGGGGAGGACGAAAATGTAAGATCTTATGCTTGGCTTATAAATCAGAAACAAAGCATGGGCGGAATATAATAGATATGAGGTTGACTATCCGTTCCTTCTTTTCGTCCCAGCTTTCCCTTATCCATAACTCGCGAAAACGCTAGTAGCCTTTATTTCGCGCACCGTAAAGCCTAACCCCTTCAAGTTCTGCTACCCCCTATCTCCGTCGTTCAATAAGCTCAACAACCATGGTCAAAATTGCTATCATCAACGGTAGTACCCGCAAACCCCAAGTGGGCAGCAGCATCGCGGGCTGGGTCCACGACATCGTCAAGTCGGAGGCAACATCCGAGGCGCAAGTCGAGCCCCTCGCCATCAGCGACTTCAACCTGCCCGTGTTCGACGATCCCGTGGTGCCGGCGTCAGTGTCGGACGCGACTCCGCTGCAGCAGGAGCACTCGAAAAAATGGAGCGCGGCCATCGCCTCATTCCAGGGGTACGTCTTCGTCATCCCCGAGTACAACGGCGGCGTAGCGGGCAGTACTAAGAACGCTGTCGACTACCTCTTCCACGAGCTGACCGGCAAGCCCGTCGCCATCATCAGCTACGGCGTCCGCGGTGGTACGCGCGCCAACGAGCAGTTGAGCTGGAGCCTCGAGAATGTCCTGAAGATGAAGGTCGTCGACCCCAAGGTCACCCTGCCTTTCGCTCCCGCCGAGATCGGTGCCGCTGTGAGTGGTACTCTTGGCGAGCAGACTCGGAAGGAGTGGACTGATGCCGGTAAGAAGAACGAGATTCTTAAGGCCTTTGGTAAGGTCAAGGCTGGCCTAAACCAGCCGAAAGAGTAAGGAGGGTCAGCGTTATCAAGATGAACTGAAACCTACTTATATAAGTGGACGTCATCGGGCCGACAATATGCGTGGAGTGAGTGTCTGGTCCCTGGAGCGCCTTAAAGGGTCGTGTGCCCATTTTCAATCCGCTTTCACACTATCCGATGCGGTATAACCGTTACACGAGTAGATAGATCTGCCTTTTTTTTTCCCTGAGCACGAGATAGATGCAATTAGAGTCAAAGAACTTATGTCGTCCACCGTACTGGGCCATCGAGAATGGCGTCTATGCTTCGAACAATGCCTATTCGTTACACCATAACCGTAATTACAATGTTCATTCCGAGCGGTTATCGTTAGTGCCTTGTTCAAAGGATATTGTTATCCGGGAACTATTAAGATCCACGTAGTTAAAGACGATTCAAATCCATAATAGGAACAGGTTTAACTATTTCCGTAATGCCCAATAGGATAAACGATTAAATGCGTAAATTAACTGGCTTACTGGTAAACTTTCATAACTGAAATTATGTTGTTACTTAGGCGTATTTCCAGACAGATGTTATGGCACTTTACATCAACACCACCCGATAAAAACCGGAGAATAACATGTTAAATAATAACTTTTTTTTTGTTTCATGCAGCGGTTAACGTGGTTAGAATATTCTGGGCAACCTTGACAGCATTCCAGACCTAATACGAGTGTTGCATCTTGGCCATATCGGTACTTTGGTTAATTTCCGAAATTTCCTTTTTCTGCAAATCCCGCATAGCCTGCGCCTCGCGATTTTTAAGGCGCAGGTGTTTCCCGGCCTCCTGGGTTGCCGCCTGGATCTGCTTAACTCGTTCCTTGCGGGACGCCTTATATACCCGTAATTCCAAAGGCAGCTGTTCGTGGTTTCGGATCGTCGAGAGAATAGTGGCGATGGCAACGGTGTCGTTGACAGCTTGGGCAACGCCTTGGTCGAGATATGGCCTTTTCGGGGTTAATATGCAGGTATACCGAGCCAGGATGCCGGAAAACAGGTTAATTCACAAACGAGGTTGCACATATGACGAAACGGCCGTGACAGGACCTGCGCTTGTATTATTTACGGACGGTCCAGCAAATCACCAAGCAATGGTATCAGGTATAAGGATAACCTATAAACGCCCAAGAGAGAAGGCGCATACATGGACTGATAAGCCTGCCATAACTAGTGCTAGAGACCCATTTCTCGCACAGCTCGTAGCTATCGGCTGTATGTTGTGTATGCAGGGAGCGAAGTGAAGGGTGCTGATGTCAGGCAAAAGAACCTCTCACAGCAAGTGTTCGTATTTACAGACCCAGAGAGCGTTTTTAGATGTGTTCGGAGATGCCTAAAAGGGGGAGATGGTCAAACCCCAAACCGGACACAGGGTTTCCTGTCATATCCGTCATTCGAACAACTTACTCTCGCCCTCCGTCTCTTCTCTCGGCTGAAAGTTAAGCGCGAGTTTCACTAGGTGAAAGGGCATTCTGGCATTACAGGCAACCACCGAGCGGTCTGTCACATCCAGGGGGATGGTCGTCGTCGCAAGTGGAGCCTGTGGATCCCCGGTGGTGCTAGAGAGCTCCGGCATTGGTGCTCCAGAGATGGTGGTGAAAAAAACCGGTGTCCAAGCCGTTGTGGATCTCACCGGGGTGGGTCCGGTTACGAGGATCATCATCTGGTCGGATTACCTATACAGGTCAAGCTCGGCTCATAGGGAGACTTTCGAGGCAGCTATAAGCATTCACACTAAACAAAGTGAGTCCCACAAGATGAGGGGCGGGAATGGCGTTAGTATCACTCGTAAACTTCGACGCTATGCGAAGCCTAAAGGTAGGAGTATGAATAGGGGTATATATAGGGGGTAGTCCTCTACGATCTCGGATGTATTTCAGAACCCGGTTTTTCTAATTGCTCCAACAAGCAATTCTATCCAAGCTCAAAAAATATCCACTAAGACTTTCCTTTTGCGACGTTCTTGTTCGTTTTACCAAACGGCCCAAATGTCAGGGAAAATGGTAAAGTACGGAGTGAGAGGCAGAAGAAGCAGCCCAGCAGGTGGTTCATAGTATGGGTAGTGAATAGATGACCATT
>QJNS01000304.1:0-83400 GCA_004154925.1 Monosporascus cannonballus
GCTAAAGGTTGGTACATACGGTTTTAAAGCTTAGAAACAGACGAATACAGTACTAGAGCCCGTTTATTTTTACGATTTTATTTGATTGAAATATGTATATGTGAAGTTGTTGATAAATATAGGTGTGGCTAAAAGTTGTGGGGTTGGGCCGGATTATTTTGGCCCCTCACTGTAGTGTACTATGGCAAAATCTATGTTCCTAAGGAATAACAGGAATAATTTGTAAAGGAATTCCACGAAAACCCATTATACGGATACCAAGAAATTTTCAAGATTACCAAACGACTATAAGAAAGGTATAACTTCCCGGAGCTACGCCGGATGGTCAAAAAGATAATCAAAAACTACAATATTTACAACAAGACAAAAGCAACACGCCATAGGCCCTACAGATTACTACAACCTATTAACATTCCTAATAAGGTATGGAATATCATAACTTAGGACTTTATTATTAACCTATCTCCATTTAAAGACCCAGTTATTAAAGTTATATACGACAGAATATAGGTAATTATTAATAAATTTATTAAATACGGGTACTTCTTACCTTTTAAAGAAAACGCAACAGCAAAATAACTAGCTTATACCTTTATTAAATATTACTTAGACAAATATAAAATACTAGAAAAAATCGTTTCTGACAAAAACATATTATTTACTTTAAAATTCGGCACCAACTTTTTCAAATAAATTAATACCAAACTTAAGTTTTTAATAACGTATTATTCTTAAACGGATAACTAAACCGAAAAATTAAACCAAACCATGAAATAATATTTCCGAAATTATATCAATTATTAGCAAAATAATGAGGTAAAACTTCTATTACTGGCACAGATAGTTTATAACATATTTATTAACGAAAACGTAGGCGTATCCCTTTATACGGCGGTATATAGATTCGATATAAAAACGAAACGACCTAAATAATAATTTAACAGGACACTAAAAATTGCCATAATTACTTTAAAAGCAAAACGTTAACCACAAAAATCAAAAAGATCTAAATCCGTTTCCGAAACGAATTGCAATTCCTTTAATAACGGATGGCCAAATATTACAATAAAAAAGAATTAAAGGACCAATTTTAACGAAAAGAAATAAAGTTTACTTATTACGCTAAAAACAAAATATAATTTCGAATATCATATAAATTAAAACGAATTAACCAAGTATTAAGTTCGATTTCAAAAAACTTAACTTATTTAAGATTAATAAACTTATTTCCGGAATTAATAACTAATTATTATTATTCAAAAATATAAAAATATACGTTATTTTCCATATTTCGCTATTTAAATTAGCACTTAAAAACGCCTTATTAAAAATAAATCTGGAATTTAAAAAAGATTCCGATAAATACGAAATCGAATAGATATTATATTTTAAAATAGTTAAAAATAAAATTTAATACCTAATTAAATAAAAAGATTACCTACTTAAAAAAATACCTAAAAACTATTTAACTATTTAACGAATGCGATAAATCTAATTAAGACGTTTTACCGCCAGAATCCTAATTAACCGTTTCTAGCGTAACCAAGATCGCAGGCGATAACGGTCTCCCGCTTAAATCTAACTTTGCGGCGTTCTAATCGAAAAAAAATAAACGCTTTTGTTATGGTATTTATCTCTGAAACAAGTTGTATTTGTTCCGTCTCTATACGCCGTTGCTCCTTTTCTATCCTTTTTCGTTCCTTTAATTAATTTAATTCATAACCTTCAAAAAACAACTATAACCGTTTTTTCTTCAAAATATCTTTTAATAACGCAAATATTGCAATGTATTTTTTCTTTTGGATATTTCCTTTTAAAATTTTCGCTATAATTCCACAAGTTCGCTTTTAACAGCATAACGTTTTCTTTAAAAACGATCGTATTTAAAATTAATATTTTTTAACGAAAACATGGCAATCGTTAATCCGTTATAATAACGTTAACAACGAATACAGTAATAACAGCTTAAAATACTTTCCGTTATGAAATATTTAGACTTTTCGGATAAAAAGCAATTAAAACAAAATAATATCTTAAACCCAAACTTAAGAATATAATTAAACCGGTTATCGTAAATTTAACGCTAATTCGAACGGGATTAGAACGTTAATATTTTTATTCGACCTACTATAATAAGTTAACGATAAGAAAAACAATTTTAATTAAAAAAGAAAAATGTTTATCTTTTCATCTTTAGGATAAAGATCTTAAGAGAAAAAGAATAGTATTACAGATCCCCAAACAGACCCGTTTTGGAAACCCTAGGGCAGCAAAAATGAAAAAGCTCCACATTTCGAGTCACGTAATTTAAAATAATCTAACTAATTTATTAGATCACATAAACCATTATGATCTAGGTAATTTAATAGATTCAAAAAATCAATATTATATCTATAAAATGGAAG
Organism: Monosporascus cannonballus; assembly: GCA_004154925.1. Lineage (NCBI taxonomy): Eukaryota > Fungi > Ascomycota > Sordariomycetes > Xylariales > Monosporascus > Monosporascus cannonballus. The sequence goes on from QJNS01000304.1 coordinate 2,406, forward strand.
AAAATATAAGATTTTAGGGTTTTTATGTAAATAATTACTTATTTAGGTTTTCGTTTCTTAGCTATTAATTTAAGCTCTTAGTTAAAAGGCAACTGTACCATTCTCTAATTAAGGGAAAAATCTTTAAATCTCTTTAACGAATAAACTATTAAATCATTTTTCGTCCTATTATTACCTGCAAATCAAGACCTTTTTCGGATACTGCTTATACATCCAGGTGGATGTATGACAGGTTCGTTACAGCTTAATATATATGCGAAATCCGGGCTTTTTAATCAAACGAGCCTGATTATAGACGCAAGACCCTGTCCTATTTAATTACCTTTAAACTTTTTTATTACATCCTTTTTATTATATCCAGTCGTATTTTAAAACGTTATTTTCTTATAACTTAACAACTTTATACTTTGATTAATTTAATTACAATAAAAACATTTAAAGTTTTTCAAATATTCTTAATTTCTTTTAAAAAAAACTAATTTATTAAAAAGTAAAAAAGATATTATATTACAAGAAATTTATATATTGTAATCGATTATATAACGCAATCAGTGGTGCTATTACTATAATCAATTACCATATTAATAAAGTTCGTTATTTGTTAAAAAAAAGCTAGCTATTAAAAAAATTATTACGTTTAAGAAAACTTTTACTAGACCCGAAAAAGGCTAGATGAACTCGTTAAGACTTTTCTCTATAACCGGGTAAACTCCGGCTGGCCAAATATCTTTATTTATCTCCGAAAAGTATTAAAAATCAGAGAAATCTTTTTTTTTAAATTTTCAACGACTAAAAAAACTAGAAAAATATATATAATGAATCCATTTCTCCAAAAATAATTACTTATTTAATTTCGCTTTTGAATTATTATTTTAAGTTTGCAATTAAAGATAATTGCTATTTATTATAAAAATATTTATATGTAAGATTACAGCCCCTATAAGGATAAGGCTGGTAGCCGACCAGCTACCGATCCGTTACCGACCTATTTACTAATATAAATCCACCATCTGGTAGTTAATAGGAAACGCCAGATGGAAATAATTTAATATATTTACTTTTTGGATTTTGCTTTATGATTAATCGAAAATTATCTTACCTTAGCTTATAATTATTTATTATGTTATAATATTTTTTATTTTTACCATAAAAATAATACGATAATTATTAAAAACAAAGTTCGCCGATTGCAAAACGAATTTAAGCTTTTAATTAAAAAGATCGCCGATCGAAACCCAATCGACAAACGATCGATTACGATACGGGAATAGGCGAAAGAGTTTATACCAAATTTTTACCGAATTAAGGATTATAGTCTTCGAGATTCCCAATTACCTTATATATATAATAAGGATGCGTTCCGATAACCGTTAACTAAACGGTTGGAAAACGGGCGTAATATAACGATTGCGTTCCGGAATTTAAAATAAGGAAAGGTTAAATCCTTTAATAATAACCAGATTTTAAAAATTATTTCTAAATAAAACGAATAATAACTAATAGTATAAGTTAAAAACTAAAATTTTATAAATTAATTACGATATTATGGTAAAAGCTTAAAAACGATAAGCAAATACCGCGTTATAATTGCTCGAAATTTTCCGAACGTACGTTAATTAAAAAAAATTAGATAAAAGTTATTACGAAAGTTTATATCGAAAAGCCAAGGCGAAATGCCATTATTTATATTTAATAGGTTATGAACCATATAAACGTTTTTATTACAAACGTTTAACGATTATATCGTATTATACTTAATTATTTTAATTACGAAAAAAAATTAAAAATAAAGAATTTATAGATCTTTATTGAGAAAAGTTACGTAAATTTTAAATTTTTCGATAAAGAATATAGGGAATAATTTATAGAATTACGATAACGATTCGATTAATTACGGTGGGACTTTTATATTAAATAGAAGTTCCTGGTTTATAAAACAAAGTTTACGAACGTTTTTAACTCGGAAAATAATCGGAATAATAAGCGTTTTGCTTTTAATTATTTTTACAAATTAATATTAAGGTTAAGAAAGATTTTGTTTCGAAAAAATATTAAGCTAAAACGAATTAATAACGTAATAAATAAGGTAAAACGTTGCTAGAACGCCTTGAAAAAGGCGAAAAAAAACCGATTATTTTCCGCCAAAGATATTAATAAGGATAAACGATCTTATTTTAACGTTTTCGAAAAAAAGAAAATCCTTAAAACAAATTAGAGGCATTACGTAAAAATAATAGAGATCACAGACATTTTTATATTTGAAAAGTAAATAATCGTTAATTTAATTCCAATCGGAATAAATCAGTATAATTTAATATTTTTGATTTCTTTAAGGGCTGATTTAAATATTATAATTATAAAAAGTTAAATTATAGAAATATAAATTGCAAACCCAAAAGGGATACGAAAACCTTATTATTCCGGCTATACGCAAATCGATTTTCGAAGGCCGTATAAAACGTTATAATATATAACAATAAATTAGATTAATCCTAAGACGTAAATCTAAAAAAGAAGCCGGAATAAGTATATATATTTAGTTTATTTCGACTAATAATTACAAAACGGTCGGAATAAAGCCGCCTTTTAAAAAAAGGGCATTTATTAAAAGAAGTACGAAAAATATAGCAACATAAATGAATAGAAATATCGGAACATAAATAAATATTATAAATAAAAAGTTAACGAAAAAAATTAACTTTTAATTAATTTTTACAGATATTCCGCGCCTTATCGGTATTAACGACGCATATATTAAATGTTATAAAACTTACGAAATTTTTATTAATATAATAAATATTAACGAGAGCGAACGAAAGTATAAATAAATTTATTTTATAATATGCCGTAACCGGAAAGCGCCTAATTTCTTATTATTCAGATTAAGAATAAGTAAGTCAAACGTTTTATTAGATAAATTTATATATTAATAATTATATAGATTATTATAAAAGGTTAACGAACAGGAAATTGCAAATTTAATATTTTCCGGCGAACAAATTTATACCGTTAACTTAATAAGCTTAGCCAGAAATTTAAATATGGTGGAATTCGAGGAAGAATAAAAATAAGGAATAATTAACTTTTTTATATGCCTAAAGAAATTCCGGCGACTATATTTTAAAAAAACAACCAAAGAAATACCTTAATTACTGAGTGTAAAATATATAATAAATTTGGTCTTAAGGAAAACGCCCTTATTCAGCTTATTTTACCCTATTTTAAAAACTTAAAGGAAAGTATTCGAAAAATATATCCGCAAAAATCTAAATGTAAGCGGGATATATTATTCGAAAACGAACGTAAAAGTGTTAATATTATTTATGTTTAAAAAGGACGGTACTTTCCGATTATGCGTTAATTATAAAGGATTACATCAGGCAACGATAAAAAACTGATATTTTTATCTTTAATTATAAAAATGATAAATTATTTAGAATTAAATAAGATATTTTCAGAAATTGATTTTAAAAATGCTTATTACCGTTTTAAGATTAAAAAAAGCAATTAATAAAAAGTTATTTTCTAAATGTAATACGAATAATTTGAATATATAATTATGTTATTTAGTTTTATTAATACGTTAATTACATTTTAAGGTTATATATATAAAACATTAATTAAATTAATTAATTATATATATATAACATATTAAGATAATATAATTAATTATTTGAATAACGAAAAAAATATATAAACTATGTTTAATTAATTTACGAACTATTATGATATTATTAATTATTTGCTAAAGCATTTAAGCCCGAATTTTTTAAAGAAAAAATAAAGTTTTTAAAATCTGTAATTAATACCAACGGTTTGGAAATAGATCGCCGACGAATCGTTATTATTAAATTAGAACTAAAGTTAAAATTAATTTATAATATTTAAGTATTTTTAAATTTTGCAAATTTGTATTGAAAATTTATTGCCTATTATTTATATATTACCGATATTATTATTAGGGTTTTAAAAAGGGCGTAAGTTAAATGTAAAATAACAAAATTCCGGTAATTCGAAAAAGTTAAAAAGGCGTTCCGAAACTTTAAAAATATTTTTTAGTCGGTTATTATTTTTCGATATTAGAATAATACCAAAAATACCAGAATTGAAATAAACGTCTTAGTAAAAGTTATATTAAAGATATTTTTACAAAATTACGGAAAATATTGGCGACTAATTGCATATTAATTGGAAAAAATAAGTCCAAGCGAAAAGCGGTAAATTATAAGGCAATTAAAATTAACAGCAATTATAAAAAATTTAAACTATTAACGGCAATATCTTAAAGGTACGACAAAATTCATTTTAATACTTACCGATTATATAGCGTTAAAAATATAATAAAGATATTAACGCATAACCTTAAGAAAAAATTAATTTAATAAGTTTATTATTTTACATAATTTGATTTTAAAATTTAATACTAACCGGGCGTTATTAATTCGGCAAATAAATTAAATAAACGCCCGGATTATATATTAAGAGAAATTGTATATAAAAATATAATTCTTACGTTATTTAAGAAATTCGGATTTACGAATAATATACTGGAAAACATACGAAAAACGGTTGCAAATATATAGCGTGATTTAAAATATTATAAGAAAGTAAAAAGCTTTATTAAAATAACGCAAAATTAATTCATTATAGAATTTTTAAACAGATTTTAGATAGCGGAAATTTAAATAATTATTATCCGCATAAAAAAGCGAAAGTTTTCATTATACGATTACAGGAAGTTTTCGAAAAAAAAGGGAAAAAAAGGAATTATATACGTACTGAATTTATTATTTGCGAAAAATAATGTAAACGCAAATTGTAATAATAACGTATTTAACAGTTAAATAACGGTAACCGTAAATTATAACCGTATTATAATCGGATTTCGAAAAGTTTAAGGAAAACGAAATTAATACTAAAGTTATTATTTATAATTAATATATTTTACGTTCTTTGGTAAAAAGGTTATTTAAAGATAAAACGGCATTTTAGCCGAGAATTTTCTGATAATTTTACGATTAAGTTTAAAAGCTGTAAATTAAGGATTTAAATATTATAAAGTTAATATAAATAATTAAATGCCAAAGCGAAATAAAAGGAGAATATTTTCTGGATCTAAATAAAGTTTTAAATTACCGGGATAAGTTCGTAAATTTGTTATAAAACGTTTTACGGAAGAAATTAATTAACTAATATTATGATAATTTAAGAGCACAATATATGAAATATATTAATATATATAAATTAATAATTAAAGAATTTTATTAGAAAGATATAGCGAACGATATTTGAAAATATATTAAGTAATATCCAAATTATTAGGGTGTAATAAAATTACGTTATAAATTATATGAATAGTTGTAGCCCTTTTTATTACTTAAGTAATCTTTTTAAAAAATTTGATTAAACTTTATTACGAGGCTTCTTAAAAACTTAGATTTAAACGGGCTAAAGTACGACGTAATTTTGGTAATCGTTAACCGTTTTACGAAATTAAAATTATTTATTTTTACGGTTAAAACTTTAATTATAATTAAGTTCGCCCGATTATCTTATCAGGAAATTAAATATAAATTCGGTATATTAACCGGAATTATTAACGATAAAAATAAGTTATTAACAAATTAATTATAGGCGGAATTTTGTAAAAAGCGAAAAATAAAGCAGCAAATATCCACAGTTTATTATTTATAAACCGATAAATAAACGGAACATATTTATTAAGTTTTAAAATATTATTTCCGTAATTACGTTAATAAGTATTAAAATAACTGGATAAAGTTATTATGAAATACGGAATTCATATATAATAATATAAAAAACGCGTTTACTGGCCGTTTTTTGTTCGAAACGTTATATAAATATTATTTAAAAATAATAAAATATTTTTTACAAACGTTTAAGGAATAAATATAAAAAATTGAAAACTGCTTCAAAAAATACTAACTATTCGTGAAATAATATATAAATACTAGGAAGAAATAACGGCAATTTAAAAAAATATTATAATTAATATTATATACTTATAAAATTTTAATTAAGGTAATAAATAAATTTATTAATTAAGAGTTTTAATTTTAAAATGAACAATTCATATTTATTTATATCCGGGTTGCAATTAAAAACTAAATAAGATCTTAGGCGTATAAAATAATCCTTTTTATTAAATATTAACGGATATATAATATATTTCTAGTAGTTCAATTAAAACCGTAATATAACTTGGAATTCGGCGACGTTTAAATAACGTTACCGGATTTAATAAAGGAACAAAAAGAATAGGTGATAAAAGATATTGTCCGTTACGAAGATAACCGGGGGCAACGCGAATATCTAATTAAATGGGAAAGCTGGCCCGCTAAATACAATACGTAAAACCCTTTAAAACACCTTAAGTACGCGCTTAAGATATTATAACGTTATGAAAAAAAATTAAATACGTATATAAGAAATAGTACGACTTAAAAATCGTAAGATAATAATAACCCGATTGGAAATTGGTCGTTTAGTAATTATAAAAATCACAAAAAATAATTTTAAATATATTTAAAATATTAACGTTAAAATATTACATAATTATGTAACTGCTTTTTAGCTTTTATCGAATAATTACGGTATCGTATACCGGTTGAAAACCGATAAGCGACGTAAAAAAAATCGAATTTTTATTTCGAAAACAAAATTTCGCATTTAATTATTAAATTTTACATTAAATAACCTTTGGTAAGCGTATTAAGAAAATTAATATAAGAATATCGGAAAACGATCGGAGAATATACGACGATAAAAGGCGGGTACGTCTATTAATTTTGCTAAACGTAAAACCCGGAAAAAACTTAAAAACGTTTTATTTTTTACGAAAGACAAGGCTTAAATAACCGGAATATAATTTGTCACTAGTTGAAAACAGGGCGCCATCCTTAGAGCGCTTAACGTATTTGGGTTTGGTAACAGTTTTGCCGAGTAAAGCCGTTTTCTAATTATGGTTATTAATAAGTATCAGAGCTTCGTCAAAACGTCGGAGGACGGGCGGAAAGTATTCGTAGATAGGAAACGTAAACCGCACGGTAATCGAAATAACGCTATATTACGTAAACACAATACGGCTCATTGCCGCCCGTGGTGTAACTGGTGTCTATCTCACCGTCGGCGTCGAGGAGATGGCGCTGAAAGAAATTCCAGTCCTTATCAATATCAAAATACCACTTCTCTTAGAACTCCTTACGAGAAAAAAATATAGCTAACGGAAATAATACGCAAAACAAACGGAAAAGGCGAAATAGAAATAGAAAAAAAGGGAAACCGAACGAAACGCGTAGGTAGAAAAAATAGAAATATAAGTGCGAAAAAGAAAAGAAAAGGTAAATAAAATAAGGTTAAAAACGGGTTGTAATAAGATACTGAGCGGAATATAATTAATTACGCAATATGGTACGTATTAATTATTACGGAAATTATTTATAATATAAGATAATGGTAAATTATCGTCAAATATACGTAATCAGATTTACGAAACGCGTAATATTAAATTAATAATAATATTATTAAGAATTAATAACTTAAAAAAAGGAATAATTATAAAATTATAACCCCTATAAGGATAAGGCAGGTAACCGACTAGTTACCGATTAGCTACCGACCTACTTACTAATATAAATCCACTATCTGGCAATTAATGGAAAACGCCAGATAAAAATAACCTAATATATTTACTTCTTAGAATCTTCTTTTCGACTAGTCGGAAATCACCTTACTTTAGCTCACAGCTAACCATTATCTTACATTATAAAATTATAACCAATAAATTAAATTATTTTCGCTTTACTATTACTTGTAAATTAAATCATTTTCAAGATATTACTTATAGTTTAGGAAAATGCATTATTAGTTCGATATATCATAATAAATTTTTAATTAAAAGCTGACAAATAATATATTATATAATGAACCTATAAAATCTTTTAAACTTTAATATGAACCATAATATAAAACAACGTATAAAAATAAAGAATATACGTGATCTCTATTATTAGTTTATATAGGATTATTAATTAGCTTTAACGATTTATTGCATATTAAAGAAGTTTTTCAGTGAATTAATAATATAATTCTACTTATAATTCAGTCCCGAGAAAGGTTTTTCTTTTAATCTCGATAATAAAGTTTTTCTAATAAAAGTATTATTGAGGTTAAAAGGTTCGAAATAAGAGAAAAAAGGAAGAAAAATATATAACAAATAAATAAAAAGGTAAAGAAAAAGAACTGCCGATTAACGAAAAACTATATATTTTAATAACAGAATTTCGAGCTTTAAAATAGTGATAAATTTGCTTAACAACAAAAAGCGTCCATTTTGCTATTATTAAATACAAATTAATTACGGAAAAATATCATTTTACTCTTTAATAACTATAAAATATCAAACGTTAAAAATAATAAGTTAATTTTCCTTTACTCTTATAACGGATTTACCGATATAAAAGAATTCTTAGTTTAGGCCAAATCTTCTCTTAAATTTTATAAAAGTTTTTTAATAGAAAAATATAAAAAAATAATAATTACTTCACAGTTATTTGTTAAAAAGATTTTATTTATAATTGAAACGTAATATAAAGAATTATTTTCAATATTACCGCTGCGAACTTTTAGATATAACGAATTATATTCTTAATAAACATAATATTTTTTTAAAAAAAACTCTAAACTCTATTGAGAAATATATATAAAGAATAATTTGTAATTAAGTAGTTTAATTTTTTTTCGTTAAACGAAAATATTATTTAAGTGTAGAATTAAACCTAACGGTTTAACAACTACGTTTTGACTTATTATAAAGCGTATTATTTTATTTATATTCTAATAAGTTAAAATTTTAAAGTAAAGACAAACTATATATGGAACTTAAAATTGGGCTTTTTTCGAAAAAGAAATACATTTCTAAGGTTCTTATTATAAATCGACGTAGTTTTAATCCGTATCTTAAAAGAAAAGAATCAGTAAATAAAGTAAAAATAAAAGCTTTAATAACCGAATTAAAAAGAGTGAAGGCAAATTTCAAAAGGAAATAAATGCCGTTTTGAAAAAGTCTAAGAAAAATAAGCCCAAAATAAAATGTTTTAACTATAGCAATAAGGGATATTTTAAAAGTGAATACCGTTTTTTCTTAAAAGAGAACTTTAAAGAGAACGAAATCTTTTAACATTAAAAAAAGCTAAAGCGATTAAATAAGAATTAAATAATAAGATAAAAAAGAAAAAAGAATTTAGGTCGGTTTTTTTAAGACGGAATTTGTTATTACTATAATTACTTAAATTTAAAACGATATTATAAAGTTACAAAATTATTTTATTTAAGATTCTGAAGTTAAAGCTTATTTATACTTTTCGAAATGAACAGCTGTTATAAGAACTATAAAGCTAAAATATCTTTGTCGTTTTAATATATGAGAACATAAAATATATAAAGAAAATAGTTAATTTCGAGTAGATATTAGTGATTATAAATAATTAATTTCAGGGTTCTGCAAACTACAATAATATATAATATATACTAAAATCTTTTAAAAGAACTTTTACGATTTATTACACTTTTTAGTTGTTATTTTGAAAGTTATTTCATTTATTTTAGAGTTAAAATATAGTAATATTTGGACTATATAAAACGAAACAAATATTTATTAAATTAGATAACGAATACCGATATATAAACACTTTACAATAACTAAAACACCCGAAGTATATTACTTATATTCTAAATTAAAGTAAATTTTAATGGTTGTATTGCAAATATATTTATATTAGTACTTTTATGTTTTGTATTTAATATAAGCTTTTAAATATGGAAATATCTTTACGGAAATTTATCTTTTTAATTCCATAAATCTAAAAATATAAATTCAACAATTTCGTCAAAAAAGATATTTACTTTTAAGTATAAATTCATTATAAAGCCTGTAAAAATATATAAATGATCACTTGTAACGAACCTGTCATACATCCACCTGGAGGTATGAGCAATATCCGAAAAGGGTCTTAATTTGCAGGTAACAATAGGGCGAAGAATGATTTAGTATGTTCGTTAAGGAGATTTCAAGGTATTCCTTTCTTAATCAGAGAACGGTATAGTTGCTTCTGGCTAAGAGCTTAGATTGATAGCTAAGGAGCGAAAAACTAAGTAGGTGGTTATCTACATAGGAGACCCAAACCTTATATATCCTTCTTATCCTTTATGTTTTTTATGGTCTCTGGGGATCTCGAGAGACCATGGTGTCTGTCGTCCACGAATCTCCTGGTATCTCTGGAGATTAATAGAGACCCGAGGTTTATCCGATGGAAGGTGGAGATCCCGAACGTCTCCAACTTCCTGGGCCTCCTTTGGGCCTAGTGGAGTCCCTTCTGAACGTAACATCACTGTATTAAATATAAAATCCGGAAGACGCGAAAATAAAAGTGTTTTCCAGCAAATAAACTTTACTATCTAAAACATATTAAAGATTTTCGAAATTAAGACATTAGAAAACTTTAACTTATAAACATTTATATGCAATAAAAACGAGATTACGAAATTAAATCGAAATTCTTTTTTAATATAAAAATAAAATATTTAAACGTAAAATCGACGTCAAAATAAAAGATAAATTTACTTTTCTTGTAATAATAAAACAATAGTAAGATTTTTAGAAACGTGAATTAAAATCCCATAAAATACATTCTGTGAACGAAGATTTATGTAAATACGAATGTAAAGAAGTGTTTAAGTAAATTAAAAGGTTTTTATAAATATCTAAGGGCATTAAAAGCAGATTTCGCTAAATATAATAAATATATTAAAATATAATATTATTTTAGTAATACTGTAGTTTTATTTTAACAATTTAACAATTTAAAAATCAATTAAAAGAAACAATTCATTTTCAGATGAAAAAAATAATGCTTAAGAAAAATTACGATACGATTTATTATTTAAAAATCGAAAATTTAAAAGTTTTTTTCGCAACTAAGAAAATGATAAATTATTACTATATAGTTAATAGAACGATTAGTTATCTATTGAAAAAAGTTATTTTTTCAAAATTTATAAAATGTTTAATATAAATTTTAAAAAATTTTAAGTCCTAAAACAAGTATATAATTAAATCCAAAAAAGAGGATATTCCACTATTGAAGTTTTTAACGAGATACCTAGTGCTTAAGAAACTTTAATTTAAGAATAGAAAATAAAATATTAATCAGGACGTAAATTCTATATATTGACACGTAATCGATTATAAATAGTTAAATGGTATTATTATTAAAAACAAATATATTTTAATTTTTATAAATACGGTAAATATAATGAAGCAAAATACTTTGTTGCGCTTAATTTCCGTAATAATTATTATTGAATTAAGATAGCTAAGAAAAAACACGCGTTTAAGATAAAATATAGTTATTACAAATATTATATAATATTTAAGAGAATTTTTAACGTCTTCGCCAGTTTTTATCGCTTAATTATAATTATTTTTAAAAGATTCCGAGATATATTTGTATTCGTACGCATTAATAACATATTAATTTAGTTGAAAGGTATAAGAAAATATAAATAGTAATTTATCTACGTATTTGAAACCTTTAAGGAAATTAATAATGAAATAAATCAAATTACAAATATGCCGCATATTTAAAAATTAAATCTTTTAAAATTTATTTTTATTTCACAATATATTTAAATATAGAATTTGAATTAAAAGTAATTAACTTTTGATTATGTTTTAATTCATCTTTAAAAAAGCAATAGTTACAAATATTTAATAGATATTTGAATTCACAAAATATATAAATAATGTAAATAAACCGCATAAAAATATAATTAAGTTATTAACGAAATTTATTATAAAAAGACGTAAAAAAGAAATTTGAGATTTTTTTAAAAAATATAAAAAGGTTTTTTTTAAATATTTATAAACAAAATTATTACAATATTAATAATAAGATTATTTAATACGAACTAAATGAGTGAAATGATCGCAAATATAAGAATTATCCTAGTGCTTACAGCTGTGTAAGAGCTTTTATAGTAGACCAGGCCGTAACACGCTGCTTCTTCTTCCAGTACTTGACCTCTAAGCTCAAAAGGCTATCCCGCTCGACGATAAAGCAAACCCCAAACATTATCGGCGGGGCCACAGCTGCCCAACCCCCAAGGCCTACCCTACACTTGCTCTATTGTGCGTTTCGAAGGAAAACTTTGTAAGTAACAGCTGGTCCGAAGATCGAACCCAGCACTAGTGATATCACCTACCGTCTTGCGATCATGGTGTTATAGCTGCACCATGCCATTACGCCACCAGGGCAGAAAGGTCATAGGGTAATCGCAATTATTGCAGTTATTTTAGTGCTTACAGCTGTATAAAAAAGCTTTTACGATGGACTAGGTCGTAATATTAAAGACGGATATATCAGATTATCTTTTAAAAGTGGTTTTCTAATAACTCAAAAATAACGATAAATAGTATTTTGTAGTATATTATTTGAAAACGTTTTAAAATGCGGGATATAAATATCTACATTACGATAAGAAATTATTAGCAATTATTAATACTTTTCAAAAAATAAACCTTTTGTCTTAATAGAATTAAAAACACATTTCAATATTTAGTTTATTATAAAAACTTTATTCGACTCAGAAGAAAATAATAATTAAATAGAAAATATAAAATATAGGTAATTCTTAAGACTAGATTTGACTTTAAAATATATTACATTAAAAAAAGAAAACATTTAAATGGAAATTTTTAATCGTAAGGGCGATTGTATTTTCAAAGCCCTTAAAACGAATTTATAAATATTATAATGTAATAAGAACGGTATTATATAGCTATATAAAATATTAAAAGAAATTAACTTTGAAAGTGTTAATACGATTTCGAAATTCTAATAAATGAAAAAATAAAAAAGGTTTTATTAGCTAAAAAACAGTTAAAAAACTATTTATTATATTATAGTAAAATTTATGCTTTAAAGAACCAGTAAAAACAAGTCGTAAGCGACTTTTATAAAAATCTATTATACGGATATTACGAATTTTTCAAGATTATTAAGCTATTATCTAAAAATACAACTATTTAAAACTGCGACAAATAATTAAAAAAGTTATTAAAAACGAGAACATTTGTAATAAAATTAAAGCAGCCCGTTATAAACCTTACGAATTATTATAATATACTAATATTTTTAATAAGCTTTAGAATATTATATACTGAGATTTTAATATTAGCTTATTTTTGTTAAAAACCTTAGTTAATAAAGTTGACTACGACGAAATATATGTAATAACTAATTAACTTATTAAATACGATTACTTTTTATTATTTAAAAACACATTACGATAAAATAATTAGCTTATGTTTTTATTATATATTTTTTAGATAATTACAAAATGTTTAAAAAGATGATTTTCAACACAGATAAGCTTTTTACTTTTAAGTTTCATACCAGTTTTATAAGTAAGTTAGTATTAAATTTAAACTTTTTATAATATTCAACTTTTAACTCAACAAGTAAATAAAACGATTTAATTAAACTTTAAAACAGCTTTTTTATAATTATATTAATTATTACTACTAATAATTTATAGTATATTCGTTAACGAAAATATTGATATATTTTTTATATCGCTATATATAGTTATAAAGCAAAGTTTTACTGTTTAAATAATTATTTATCAAAGTTTTAAAAGTTATTATAATTGTTTTAAAAATAATAATAATAATAACAAAAATGAAATAACTTATCTTCCTTTGTGAAATATATATAACTTTTAATAAAACTTAATTTAGCGTTGTAATAAAAGAATTCAAAAATTAATTTTAATAAAAGAAAATAAAATTTATCTGTTATATTAAAAACAAAATATAACTATATATATTTTATAGACTAAAATAGAAAAACTTAATAATCGATTTGAATTGAAAAGCTTTAGCTCGATTAAAATTAATAAAAATATTTTTATTATTAATTATTTATTTGTATTCTTTAAGTATTTTAAAACATATATTGTTTTTTTTTTCATTTTTCTTTGCTTAAACTAGTACTAAAAACGCTTTTTTAGAAATAAGTCTAGAACTTAAAAACGACGATAACGACAAATATGAAGTAGAATAAATATTTTATTTTAAAATAGTTAAACACAAAATTTAGTATTTGGTTAAGTACGATGGATATTTATATGGGAAGAACGTATAGAAAATATTTAATTATTTAATAAATACAATAAACCTAGTTAAAATATTTCATCGCCAAAATCCTGATCAACCGTTTTTAATGCCATTAAGATTATAGATAATAACCGACCTTTATTTAAATTTAATCTTGTGTCGTTTTAATCGAAGTAGGTAGATATCTTTATTAACGTATTTAGTTTAAAATCAAGTTATGCTCGTTTTTTATATGTTATTTTTTCGTATTTTGTTTTTCTTATCTTTTTATTTTCTTTTATGTTTTAAAATTTTACAATAAACGGCACTTCTTTTAAATATAATCATTAGGACTAGCGATTTAAACGAGCGATACGGTTAGACAGGTTTTAAAGCTATTAAACGGTTAATTTCTTTTTACAGTTAATCTGTTACTGTTTAGTCTGAATGTTTTAACTAGATAAAAAAGAATAAGTTCCGTTATAGAACGAAAGGTGGACCGACAAACAGTTTTAGTAGTTTTTTCGTCTTTTTAATCTTTTATAGAAACGTTTCTTAAATATATATATATATATCATATTTTGTAATTTAAATTTAAAGATTAAATTAATAGATTCGTAACGAGTTTTATAATATAATGTAATGCGCTTTGAAAGGTCCTTAAATACGGTCGAAATTTTAAATATAAAGAAAACAAGAAAAGAAACGGTGGATTTATTTATTAATTTTCAATTATAACGATTCTAGAAAAACGTGAATAAAATTACATTAGAAAGCAATTTTATTAAACTCGAAAAAAGCTAGATAAATTAACTCGTTATAATTTTCTTCACAACTAGTTAATCGTTAGTTAGTTAAATGTTATTATATATTGTCGAAAACTAGTAGAAATTAAAAAAGGTTGCTTGTTATAATTTTTAGAAACTAAACAAAACCAGAAATATATAAATATTCAACTTATTTGAATTTAAATAATTATTTATTTAATTATTTATTTTTAATTATTAATTTAAGTTTACAATTTAAGATAGTTACTTTATTTTATAAGAGAAGTTTATTAATATTTTAACATATAAAGTATTAAATTATGTCTTATTTTACTATTATTGTTAAATTAAGACCTTTTTCGGATGCAGTTTATATCTCTAAGTGGATATAAAATATCTTCGTTATAAAAACGTTATTTAAAGTTTTCGCCGGCTTACATCGTATTCGTGGTAAACGAAAATAATATTAAACGTGAAATTTCAAATTTATTAATTTGGTTTTTTAATTTTTAAACGAATTGAAAAATCTTAAACGTTATAAAGGGAAAACAGTAATAAATATTTATGTTCTTAAGAGTATAAACGATATTAATAAAATTTTAATTAATCTTCAAATAACTTTTTTATAAAAGATTAATTAAAATCTAATTTTTAGTTCCATTTTTATTAATCAATTTCTTTAATAAACGTTCAATATTTATAAGGATTTTCGCATGTTTTAAGACATAGTTAAAGTTCGAAGTTTTTAATTTAATGAAATATTGACCAAATTTGTTTTTTTATATCGAAAATCTTTTCTATCTTATATCTTATATTATATTATATTTGTATATATTTTTTGTTTCCTATTACCCTTGATGATATTTGCTGCTAAGTTAAATAATAAGATATAAAGAATTAGATATAATATAATATAATATAAAGGCTTCAGCTGGAAGTTATTTTTGTAATATTTCTTTAGAGATTCTATATAAATTAATATATTTAAAATGAACTTATTTATTTCATATATTACTTTACATCTTTTTTAAATCCAATAACATATTTTCTCTATTTTTAATATTATTGCTTTTAATTTCTTTTAATTATAAAACTTATTTGGTTTATGACGCACGAATTTTAATTATATTTATATTTTTTATATCATTATATAAATCATTTTAACATAAATATTAATTTAATAATAAGAAATTTATAATATATATTTTTATAAATATCGGATATAAACCTTTAATAAACCTTTAGTAGAAATAATTATATTATATATTAGTTATACAATTAATATTTTTCGAATTAGTTATTCTATTTATATTGAATATAATATTCGGAATAAACTTTTTAAGATTTGATTTAAAGGATATATTTCTTAAGCTGTAAATTTATAAAGTATTTCTAAATTTAAACAAATTAATATTACAACATTTTTATTACAGGAACAGAGGTTCCTGTCTTAAGGGAACCAACTTTTAAGGCCTAATGCGAACCTCTTACGGCTGAACATTGGATGGAAGTTCTTGGTCTAATTAATGTAATTTAAGTGATTTGATAGATTAACTAGATCATATACATTATATAGATCCATAATATACTGATTTCAAGAAATTAGGATATATAATAAACCAATTTCTTATATAAAAAATATCTACTTAATTTTATTCCTTAGTTATTAATCTAAGCCCTTAATTAAAAAGTAATTATACCGTTCGTTAATTAAGGGAAATATCTTTACAGTCTTTTACCAATAAATTATTAAATTATTTTTCGTGTTATTATTAGTTACAAATTAAAACCTTTTTCGGATATTACTTATATCTTTAAACAGATATATAATAAGTTCGTTATATCTTAATAATTCCTTAATTAATTGTTACGACCCAACCCAAGATCGGCCACGAAAACGGTCGGACCCATAAAAAAGAATCACGTAATTTGGATCTCTTTTAGCATCAAGATCCAAATAAATCCATACAGAACCAACCGAATTTAATGGCATTAAATCTTTAACAACGTCAAAATCCAATAAAAATCCATTTAACTTATAAAGATATATACGTTTATTAATTCCATAATTTAAATAACTTCAGCTTATAATACTTATTAATATTAATCGTTTGCAATAAAGCATTTCCGGTATTAAGAAACGTAATACATTATTATATTCATTACTTAAATTCCCACGATACTTCTGCTAACATAAACTCGTCAACTTAAGGTTTAATAATTGGTTAAACCGCCTCGCCGTTACACGTTACAAGTTTTTATTTAGTAATATCGTCAGATTTTAAACAATACTTAATACTATCAAAATATCAACCAGTACTTAGGAAACCCTTATTCAACAGCTTTAGGCTCAAATTCGAGAATTGGAAAAAAAAGTTCGACAACTTAAGGCTACGCCGGCCCAACCCTTTCTTGCCCGTATAAAGCCAAAAAAAACCAGAACCCTACGATAAAAAAGGCAATTTTCAAACTTTCTTAATTTAGGTACGAATTTACCTTCGCTTTTTCAACCTTAATAACCCAGCGGATATGGTTCTAGCAATAAAAATATGCCTAAAAGAAAATACGGCTAATTAATTTAAGCCCATTATAAAAAACTTTTTGAAAGTAAAAAAACCAAATAAAAAGAATTTTATTAATAAAATCTTTTTAACTTATACCAATTTCGAAAACAAAATACGTAATAATTTCGGCAATCCGGATAAAAAACGATTAACGGTTTAACAATTTTTATAACTTCGACAGAAAAAACTTACGTCCAAGTACGCCGTAACCTTTAAAAGTTTTACGGCTAAGGCAAAATAGGGAAATAATAAAGCCGATACCTTTATTAACATATTTTATAAAAGGTTAAAAAATAATATAAAAAATAAAACTATTCGGATTAAGCAATTAATTACCTTAAACCGGTATATCGCAAAAGTAATTAAAACTAACAACCGATAATTTAAAAAACGACAAAAAAGGAAAAATAATACACCTTATATTCGGAATATAAATTTAACCAGGGAAAAAAACAAAATATACTTTTTATTTTTCATAAAACGGCGCTAAGACTTATGGAACTCGGCGTTACCCACAGATAAAATTAAAGCCAAATCCAATATTTCAACTATAGCAAAACGGGACACAAGGCCTATAAATGCAAAAAACCCAAAAAGCCACGATAAAATAACTGGACCCCTATACCGGAAAAACAGTCCAAAAATAATCAAGGAAACGACAACAAAGCCATTAACATAATCCAAGCCAAATATGCATCAGGCTCCAAGCAAAAGGTCCAACAAAAACCATCACGATAAAAAATCCGACGAACAATACGAGAAACCAGGAAGCTGGCTCGACAGGCAACATAAGCACAGCAAAAAGCGCTACAAGGATAGCTATACGAATACGGGGATTAAATAAAAGAACTTTGTCCCGGAACACCTAATCGATACGGTAAAATGCACGCTATACACTGTCGACGACAAGAATATCCCGATTACGAAAAATGGAAATAATATATTTATATACGAATTACCCGCATATATTACAAAAGATTCGATTTTCTAAACCGTACCGGGCATAACAAAAATAATAAATAATAATATCGACAGTTTCGAACCATAACCCCAGGAAATATCTAGCAATTAGCCGAAGCAAAAAGTTAACCTGAAAAAAAACAATACCCGCAAAAAAACCCTTTCTGTTATTATATATAATGCAATTATTAAACGGAAAAAAAATTAATCTAACGTATAATAAAAAAGCATTACTAAAAAGTTATTACGGATCTTTATTTTTAATTAATATTTATTACAGATTCTTACGAAAAAAAGTTATTAAGGAAAAAATACGTTAATTTATAAAAAGTCTTTGGAACGATAGCCAAAACGACGTATAATAAAATATAATCGCAAGTATAAAAAAACAATTTATTCGATAAAAAAAGGAATTGCAAAAAAATTAGGAATAACTAATACGGCTTAAAGGAACAATACGCCGGCAATAACGATAAATACAATAGCTTAACGCATTAAACGAAAAAACATAAATAAAGCTCGATCGACTTAAATAAAAGTTAAAAAAAGTTACTTATAAAAACGCAGCAAAATAACAAAACCTAAAAGAATTAAAAGGAATTCCCGAAAAAGGTTTTAAATGCGACGATAGAAAACGTTAATAACCTTATTACGTTAGATATACGAATCGTTACGTACTGGTATACCGCAATAATGGATTGCAGAATTTTGGGCAGAAATTATATTATACCGGATGTAATTAATAAGTTTAAATTATTATGGAGATATAAATTAGAACTTTATATAATAACGAATACCAAAAGTTAGGAATTCGTTTACGATAACGGAAAAATTATATGCGAAATTGATTACCTCGAGATTTTTATCCAAAAACAATACCAGACGGTTAATTTCGATATCGTTTTATTTGAGAATTACGATATGATTTTAGGATTACCATAAATACGCTAATACGGAATTTTAATTAACGGAGAAATTGGCCAGATAAAGTTCGTTTTATTTCTTATTAATAAATAAAAAAAGGAATTAAGATCTTAATATTCGATCGATAATAACAATAAATACAGATATAAAAATACGATAAATACCTTACTACTTAAAGGAACAAAATATAAAAAAAACGGGTATTAAAGAAAAATACGACGTAGTATTATTATAATTAAAACGAAATTAAAGCAATTAAATAATGATTTAAAATAATAAGAATAACAGCTTAAAAATTAAGAAAATTTAATTAATATATTACTATAATATTATAGATATAAGTAGCTTTTTAGAAAAGAACTTAATATAAAATTACCAGAATATAGCGAATAAAATTATGAAATAATCCTTAAAGAAAGATTTTCAACAAGGTTTTACCTTATTTATAATCTTAATAAAGATAAGTTACGTATTTTCAAAGAATACCTAGAAAATCGGCTATAAAAAAATAAATTCGACCTTTGAAGTTATTAGCAAAATATTTTATATTTTTGTACCAAAAAAAATAAAAAATTACGATTTATAATTAATTAACGATAATTAAATAATATTATTATTAAAAATCGAATATTATTATCCCTAATTACGGAAATAAAATATTACTTTTATAAAACCAAATAATTTATAATATTCGATCTTAAAAATAAATATAATTTTATTAAAATTAAAAAAGGATATAAATAAAAAATAACTTTTAAAACGAAATACAAATTGTTTAAATATTTGGTTATACCAATAGGATTTACGAACGTACTAACAACTTTTTAGCGGATAATTAATTACGTATTACGAAAATACCTTAATATTTTCGTCGTTTGCTATCTCGACGATATTCTCATTTTTTCGAAAACAGAAAAAATATACGCAGGATACGTTTATAAGGTTTTTTAAGCTTTACAGGACGTAAAATTACTTATTAACGCAGAAAAAAATTAATTCCAAATATAAGAAATGGAATATCTGGAATATATTATCACCTTAAAAAATATCAGGATGGACCCAAAAAAAATCGCTGTAATTATAAAATAGCAAACGCCAAAAATAATCAAAAAGGTATAGATATTCTTTAGATTCGACAACTACTACAGGAAGTTTATTCGAAATTTTAGCAAAATAACTATACCCTTAACAAATCTTACAAAAAAAAATTCAAATAAACGCCAAATACGGAAAAGGCATTTCAGGGTATTAAGGATACGATTACCAGCGAACCAGTACTAATTATATACGATCCAAACCGTTCCGTTAAATTAAAAACCGATATTTCGGATTACGAATTAGATACAGTAATCGGATAACGAAATAATTAAGGCAAACTGCACCTTATTATATTTTTTTATATAAATTAAAAAAAGCCGAATTCAATTACGGCATTTTAAATTAGGAATTTATGGCCATTATTATGGCATTTTGGGAATTTAAGCACTTCCTAAAAGGAAATTTGCACCATGTTAAAGTTTATACGGTTCATCAAAATTTTACCCGATTTACCACGACCAAAAAATTTACAAAACGATAATTTCGTTACGCGGAAATATTGGCGAACTTTAACTTCGTTATTATCCATAAAAAAGGATTAAAGAACGGTAAAGCAAATGCCCTAAGTAAACGACCAGACCTTAAAAAATTGGTTAAAGTTAGCTATATAATTTTTGATATTACTATAAAAGGATATTTACGCCCACAATAAATTACGACGATTCGGGCAGTACCTTTCGATATACATTAAAGAATTTAGCAGTATAACGACAATATTTCAGAAAATCAAAAAATAAATAAAATATAAATTTCAAAAAAATACCAAAAGGATCTAATTCGAAAAATATACAAATATCAATTACATAAATATCCAAATATTTACAAAACCTTAAAACGACTTTAACGTACATATTCCTTTTTTAAAATGAAATTAACGGTATAGAAAATCATACGGCAATGCGATATTTACGCCAGAGTAAAGACTCGACGATACAAGCCATACGGAAAATTACAGCCATCATTAATCGCAAAATAACCATAATATTTAATTATATTCGATTTTATTATTAAGTTTTTTATATCAAAAAATCTAATTACGGGAATATATTACGATAACATCTTTATAATAATTAACCGATTTACAAATTTTTCTTATTCTTTATTATATTATAAGGACATAAACGCCGAATAATTAATATATATTTTTTAAACATATTTTTAACATATACGCATTATTAATGGAAATTATATCAGATAAAGAATTAATATTCGTATCAAAATTTTAATTAAATTTTATGGCATAAATTAACTTAAATCACAAATTATTTAACGTATTTAAACCTTAAATGAATAGATAAATAAAGTAAATAAACTAAACCTTAAAAATTTATTTACGATATTACATTAATTACGAATAAAATAATTGAGTTAAAAAGTTATTTATTACTTAATTAGCTTATAATACCAGTTATTACGAAAACATTAAAATAATACCTGCGAATTTAAATTTTGGTTTTATTCCAGAAATTTATAAAAAACTACGTAACGACGGTTTAATCAATATTAAAATAATCTTTACGTTAAAACAATTACGATAATTATATTAAAAAATAAAGATAAAACTGGAATTCGTACGAAATTAAATAAATAAATATTATAATTAAAAAAAGTTAAAAAGATTAACTTTCGAAAAAAAGGAAATAATTTTTTTCGCCACAAAAAACATTTAAACGAAACGACCTAGCAAAAAACTCAATTTTAAATATATCGGTCCATAAAAAATTATTAAAAAGAATTTCAGAAAATAATTATTAATTAAAACTTTTATTAAAAGTTAAACTTTATCCAATTTTTTATATTTCCTTATTCGAATTAATAGTAAATATAATTAAAGTATATACGGCATAAAATAACGTAAAAATAAAAAACGAACAAATATACGAAATAGAAAAAATATTTAACATACGAAAACAAAACGGATTCACCCAGTACCTAATCAAATAAAAAAAATACCCAGATTCCGAAAATACTTAGGAACCCGCCAAAAATCTTATTGGCGCCTAACGCCTATTAAAGAACTTTGACCAGCGGCGACGGAATTACTAAGGAAAACCCCTGAATCAAGGTTATCAGGAATAAACCAATTAAGGGAAACAAAAAATAATACAGAAAGCGGAGTTTTGGCCTTCGTACGTTCCTACTTATTCAGTTTATTTATTAACTGAAATCTGCAATTAATAATTTTAATTTCCTGAGCGTAAAAAAAAATTTTTAACGACGAAAACAAAAAAGACGATTAATGATCTCGTCGATATTACGTTATTTCCGTACCAAATCCTTTTTTAATTTTTGTTAAAGGCGTAAAAACGTTTTTTTAATAATAGTTTTTTCGCGATTTAACCGATTTTTTTCCTTTCCAATACGACGCAAAAAATCGATTAAAACGCCAAAATTATTGCAACGACGACAATTCTTAATATATTCGTTACAACGACGAATTTCTTCAATTATTTGACATTTTGTACCATTTTCGAAATAAAACGTATACGGCATAACTTCAAAACTAAATTTGATAATATGAACAGCCAGGGAATTTAGGCTTTCTTTCTGATTAGGACAATTACGAGATTTGCAGTTAGCAACACGACCTACCATGGTAAAGAAAAATAACTTACCAGAAAAGAAAATCTTTAAAGGCAAAAATCCTAGGAAAGGGGAAATCGTATTACGACCCAACCCAAGATCGGCTACGAAAACGGTTAAACCCACAAAAAAAATTACGTAATTTAAATCTCTTTTAATATCAAGATTTAAATAAATCCATGCAAAACCAACCGAATCCAATAGCATTATATTTTTAATAACGCCAAAATCTAATAAAATTTTAATTAATTTATGAAAATATATATACTTATTAATTCCATAATTTAGATAACGTTAGCTTATAACATTTATTAATATTAATCGTTTGCAATAAAGCATTTCCGGTATTAAAAGATATAATACGTTACTGTATTTATTGCTCAGATTCCCACGATACTCCTGCCAACATAAACCCGTCGACTTAAGGTTTAATAGTTGGTTAAACCGCCTAGCCGTCACATTAATAGCTGACGAATAATTTAGCATTTAATTAGGACATAAACCTTTTTAAATCTAATACAAAATATCGTTTAAAAAATAAATACTACATTCGATCTCCGTTAATAACTAATAAAATATTATTAATAAAAATTAATAATTTACTGTTTTTTTAAAAAGACTTTCGATTAATTAATAATATAACACCCTTTGTTATCCGATTTTAAGAAAAACCCTTTTTTTACAACTTCAGCAGCAACTTACCCCGATTCCTAAAGATATTGTTAAAGTCCAGAGAAAGGAAATAAAACGGAAGAAAGTTAAAAAAGAAGCTAAGGAAAAATACGAGGTAAGATTATAGGAAAAAAAGAAAAAAAGAAGAAACCGACTGTTAACGAAAAACTGTACATCTTGATAATAAAGGTTAGGGCCCTAAAGAAAAAAATATTAAGCTCGTTTAACAGCAAAAGGCCTTAACCTTACCACTATTTGGTACGAACTAAATACGCAAAAGAACTATTCCACTTTCTAATTACCATAAAATACCGGACGTTAAAGGCTATAAACTAATTTCTCTTAAGCCTTACGATAAATCAAAGGACCCAAAGAGATTCCTGGTCCAGGCTAAATTTTACCTTAAATTTTATAAAAAGTTTTAACGGAAAATTATTAAAAATTAATAATTAGTTTTTAGCCATTTATCGGAAAAAATATTTTATAATTCGAACTTGCTATAAAATATTATTTGCAACATTACCTTGAAAAGGTTTTTAGATATAATTAATTATATTTTTAGTAAATATAAATATTTTAAGAAAGAAATATAAGCCCTATTCGGAAACTCAAATAAGAAATAATATAATTATGTTTAATTAATTAATAATTATTTTAAATTTGTTAAAAATATATTATTTTATTTTTATTACGATAGCTTAAAGCCTTAAATTAAAAACACGTTATATATGGAACTCAAGATAAGATTTTTTGCAAAATATGCAAATAAGGCTTTTATTGCCGACCGACATACCTTTAATCAGTACTTTAAGAAAAACGGGACCGGCAAACGAAATAACGATAAAAACTATAATAATCGAACTAAAACAAACAAAGACAAATCTCAAAACAAAGCAAGTTCCGCTTTAAAGAAGCCTAAAAAAAACAAATCCAAAGTAAAATGTTTTAACTGTGATAAAAAGAGATATTTCAAAAGCAAATATACCTTTTCCGCCAAGAGGAATTCCAAAAAAAGAATTTCTTAACTTTAAGAAAAATTAAAATAATTAAATAAGAAATCGATAATAAGATAAAAAAAGAAAAAAAGAAATTAACTTAATTTTCTTTTAGCTAAAGTTTATTATTGTTATTATTACTTAAATTTAAAACAATATTCCAAAATACGAAAATTATTTAATTTGATAGGACTTTAAAGTTAAAGTCTGTAAATATTATTCAGGATAAACCGCTTCTAAAATAGTTATAAAGCTAGGATACTAATATTATTTTAACCTTCAAAAGTATAAAATACATACAAAAAATGGTTAATTTTGACCAGATATTAATAATTATAAATAATTATCGCCGAAACTTTATAAACACCCAAAATTTATTATTTACCAAAAGATATCATGGGTAAACCCTTGGAATCTGTTATATTTTGTTATTTACTATATCGACGATTATATACTTTAATTTAAAACCAAAACCAAAATAGTTTTTTGGCCTAGATAAAACGACAAAATACTTATTAAATTAAACGATAAATATTAATGCATTAAAATTCCTTAATAAAGAAAATACCTTAAGTCTTATTATATATATCCCGAATTAAAATAAAATTAAAAGTTTATATTGCAAAAATACCTACATTATTCCCCGATTCTATATGTCTAATATAAGTTCCTAAATATAGGAATATCCTTTTCGAATATTTACCTTTTTAACTCCATAATTTAAAAAATAAAAATAAAAGATAACTTAGAAAAAAGGTAATTTTTTTCTCATAACCTTAATGCAAATACGACAAAGAAATATGGTTCCGGTACAAAAACGATTAATATATCAAATATGCTATTAAAAAAGCTCGTAAATAAAGATTTACTTAAGCCTAGTGGCAGCAAAAATCAAAAAAATTACAAAAGCCTTTAAAATTAAGGTATCGAAAGGCTTTAATTTATAAAACCTTATGTAAAGCGATAAAGAAAAGCATAATTAAATGAAACTTTTTTTAAATATAAGAGCAAAATATTTAATATAATAATTCATTCCGGAACAAAAAGTAATTTTATTTCCCTTTCGGCAACAAAAAAATATTATGTTTCCTCAAAATATAAATTAAGATTTTACAAACTACGTACGGTAAACGGCCACATATTTATTTATAAAAATAAACGAATTTTCGGAAAATTAAGAAATTCTCGGTATAAATTCAAAAATACCAAAAACGTATTTTCCTAGATATCGCTAACATCTCCAAATACGATATTATCTTAGGAATACTTTGGCTTTATTCCAGTAATTTACGGATTAATTAGAAAAAACGAACATATTTTTGGGAAAACGAAACGAAAATACCAGAAAAAAAGCATCGAAAGATTTTCTATAATATTAAAGAAATACGGATTTTTAAACCAAATCTTTAAAGTATTTTCGGAATACCAAGAATTTAAAAAGTTATTTAAAAATAAAGAAAATTATAAATTATTTCCAAATAATTAATAATATTTTAAAATATTTATTAAAAAAAGATATTATCCTAAGCTGTATAAAATCTACTATGTAAACCCCAAAGAATTAAACGCCTTATAAAAAAATATAATTTGATTTAAAACAAAATATATTTAGCTTTTCAACTTTTTTATTAAATACCTTATTTTCTTGGTACCAAAGACAAAGAATAATATGCACAAGATTAATAAAAACCGAAATTCTATTTACCAAAAAATAATCGATTGTAAATAGTTAAACGATATTATAATTAAAAATGGATATCCTTTAACTCTTATAAATATCTTAAAAAAGAATATTAGCAAAACTAAATAATTTACTGCATTTAACTTTCGTAATAACTATTACCGTATCCGAATAGCTAAAGGAGAAAAATGAAAAACAGCATTCAGAAAAGTACATGGACTTTACGAATACAAAGTAATGCTAATGGGACTTATTAATGTTTCCGCCAATTTTCAAAACTTAATTATAACTACTTTTAAATAATTTTTAAATAAATTTGTAATTGTTTACCTTAACTATATCTTATTTACTTTAAAATATTAAAAAAAATAAAAAGAATATAGCCTAAATATTTAAAACATTAAATAAAGCAACTATTCGAATTGACCTAATTAAAAAGATATAGCATATATCAAAGTTAAATTTTCAAAGATTTACATTTATTTCTGGTTAAAATGAAATTTAAAACTCCAAATTAAAAATAATTAAAAACTGGTTTATTCCTAATAAAGCGACCGTTACAAATATCCGATAAATTTTAACATTTACGAATTACGTACGCGGCCGAATTAAGAGATATAAAGATATAATTAAACTATTAACAAAATATAGTACTAAAAAATAAGTTAGGGCAAAATTTAAACTTCAAAAAAAAACTAAATAGGTATTTCGAAAACTGAAAAAAGTAATTACTAATAGATGTATCGTAAAAATGCCTAATCCGGATAAAAAGAAATGCCTAAAGACAGATGTCTTAGAATACGCCTTAGGTGCAGTTTTAAAGTAACAAAAAAAATAACGGCAAATAATACCCAATGGTATATTACTTAAAAGTATTCCAAGATATAGAACTTAAATACCAGATTTACGATAAGAAATTATTAGTAATTATTAACGCTTTTAAAAAATGGGAATTTTTTCTTAACGGAACCAAAAAACTTTTCGATATTTACTTTAATTATAAAAAATTTAGGTAATTTATAAAAATTCAAAAACGAAACAAACAATATAAAATATAAATAATTGTTTTTAAATTTCATTTTAAAATATGTTATATTAAGGAAAAAAAACATTTAAATAGATATTTTTAATCGGAAAAAAAATATAATTTCGAAATTCTCAAAAAGAACATATAAATATTCATATATAATAAGATCGGCATTATACAATTATACGAAATAATAATGAAACCAACTATTAAACTTTTAATACGGTTCCGGAATTTTTACGATACGGAAAAACAAAAACAAGTTTAATAAGTAAAAGAATAGCCAAAAAAATTAATTACTATATTATGGCAAAGTTTATATTCCTGAAAATTAACAGGAATAATTCGTAAAGGAATTTTATAAGAACCTATTATATAAATATTAAGAAATTTTCAAAATTACGAAATAATTACAAAAACGATATAACTTTCTAAAATTACGCCGTATAGTAAAAAAAGTAATTAAAAATTGTAATATTTATAATAAGATTAAAATAGTACGTTATAAACCTTACGGATTATTACAACCTATTAATATTCCTAATAAAGTATAAAATATTATAACTTAGAATTCTATTATTAATCTATTTTTATTTAAAGACCTAATTATTAAAGTTAAATATAACATAATACAAGTAATTATTAACAGATTTATCAAATATAAGTACTCTTTATTTTTTTTGAAAAAACGTAACGGCAGAACAGTTAGCTTACGTTTTTATCAGATATGACCTTAATAAATATAGGATATTAGAAAAAAGTATTTCTCATAAAAATACGTTTTTTATTTCAAAATTTGGTACCGACTTTTTTAAATAAATTAGTGCTAAGTTCAAATTTTTATTAACGTATTATTTTTAAACGGATGGATAAATAAAACGGCTTAATCAGATTTTGGAATAATATTTTCGAAATTATATTAATTACCAACAAAACAACTAAGTAAAACTTTTACTATTGGTACAAATCGCTTAAAACATATTTATTGACGAAAATATAGGCATATTTCTTTATATACCTATATACGGACATAAAGCAAAAACGAAATAACTTAAATAACCGCTTAATAAAATATTAAAAATTATTATAATTACTTTAAAAATAAATATATTAACCATAAAAATTAAAACGATTTAAATATATTTTTAAAACGAATTATAATTCCTTTAATAATAAATAACTTAGTATTGTGATGGGGCTATATGGAGCCCTATATAGGGCACCGAACAAATGCCGGTATCAAGCAGTATTAACGCAACGCCTTATATGCCAATATATATAATTATATTTTTATCTTCCCCCCCCTTTTTTTTAGCTAGAAAATAAATTTTTATTAGTAACTGATTACAGACCGTTCAGGTGAAGCCTTTTATATATTTTCTAGCTTATTATTTAGCAAAGCAGGAGACGTTCGGATTCAGATGTTAGGATCCTCGAACGTTTCATAAAGGGCCTAATAAGGGGCTTTTATCCACTTAAAGTTATACAGGGTATTTAGCGTTATGACGGAAATCTTAATAAGCTTAATAGCGGCTATGGAATAGCATATAAGTTACCAGCTCGAAAAAAGTAAAAAAAAGACAGCCTAGCTCCGCAAGCATATAAAAGCGCAGTATAAGGTAAATAAGGAATTAATATAAACGGCCGAATAATTTAAAAATAGCTTAATTATTTAATAAAAGTTTTATATTTAATTATAAGTTCGAAATATAATAACCTTTATAAATATTAATTTTTTTCGATTTAATAACGATCGGAAGTCTAATTAGGCCATTTTGTAAAAGCGGTTTGAACGACCGAATGAATAGCAGGAGCTAAGCGGAAGCCGTTATTCTGGCCGGAAAAGTTCGACGGGACAAAAAAGAAGTTTTTTAGATAATACGTATTTATAATTTATAAACTCGAAATAAACGTTATTTTCGTAAAAGGAGTTCGTAAGTAATTTGACGTTATATACGAAAAGTTCAAAATTAATATATAACGTACGGTTATTACTTATTATAATATTAAAGGCTTAAATAATATTTATAATTCCATCGGTTTTTTTAGATATAATACGAATAATATAATAATCGGTATAGGAAAAAAAATTAATTAAATGTTTTTAGAACTTGAAATAAACCGATAACGCGAAATTTTCGTTATTTTATCCCTTGTTCGAAAAAACGTTAATAAATGCGGAAGGGATTACCTAGTTAACGGAGGCAAGATTTACGTTTTTAAAAAAAGTATTAAATAGAAAGTTTACTTAAGTTTTAATTTTAATAAATTTTTTTAAAAGTTATAACGCATAAATAAATAAGGTGATAAAAATTGCCGGACGCCTTAAAGGAATAATATAATAAAAAAACGAATAATTTTTTAATAATTTAATCGGGCGGTAATAATTAAACAGGAAATAACCTAAATGGCGACATAAGTATAACGAGTGTTTTAGCAATAAGATAGTAAAGGTAAAGACCTTAAATCTTATTCTTAATACCGAAATAATACGCGTAATAAGTAATTTAAAAAGAATAGAATATCCGCAAAACGAAAGGCCTTTATTTATGTTATAAATATTTTAATTATAAGGTCAATTATTACCCGTTTTTACTAACAAAAAAAACCGTAAAGAAAGATTAATTTATTAAAAACGTATAAGGATAAAGGGTTGGAATTTGAAAGCGAAAAAGGAAAAAAGTAATTTTTAACTATCGGCGCGTTCGGAAACAAAAAATAACCCAGGCCGAAGTAAAAATAATAAAGTAAAATATGGATAGTATTTTATTTATTATTAATATATGTATTAATTAAGAAAAATTCGTAAAAACCTTTATTAATTAAGGATATATATATTTTACCGTAATAAATAACACGTTTATAAAACGCCTATAATTACCGTATATTTTAATAAAATTATACGAATTAAAAAAAGGTCGAAAAAGGAGCCGACGACCGCAAGAAAGAATTAAGGAAATAATATATATGGAGATAGATATTGAGGGTTTTAAGGCCAGGATATTTGCATATATTATTAATGGCCTTAATTGCTGTTTAATTTTAAGAAACCTTTAAATAAAGTGTTATAATATTATATACGTAACGTAAAAATATTTTTTAACGGTAAGCGCAATAGGTCGTATAAAAATTTACGAAAAAGGACATAAAACCTAAAAAAATAACGTACGAATAATTCGCGAAACGAGAAAAATTTTAACTGCTGCTTTTAAGGCGGAATTTCGGAAGATAAAAAAGATTAAAAGGATTAAGTAAGAAATTTAGTTATTTTCAGTTATTTTGGCCAATATTATTAAGGTATTAACGCTTAAGAAAAAAATAAAGGTTAACGAAAAATTTCCGTTAAAGTTAAAAGCGTTTCGAAAATTATTCGATAAAAAATTAAGTAACGCCTTATTCTTACCCCGCCTCGAAATACATTATATAATTCCATTACGTAAAGACGAAATAAGAAAAAAGATGTTAACATTATAAAGGCCTTTGTATAATATAATTAAGGGGGAATTATTAGTCTTAAGGAAAACTTTGACGGAGCTTTTGGATAAAAAGTATATCTGCGTAAATAATTTGTTTATAAAGGCTCCGGTTTTATTTATAAAAAACCCGGAAAAGGGTTACATTTTTATTGCGATTATCGGACGTTAAATGTAATAACTGAAAAAAACTGTTATTTTTTACTCCTCATTTTGCAAACTTTAAAGTTATTTTTTTTATGTTAAGTAATTTATAAAGATAAATTTTTAAATAATATTTTATAAAATTAGGATTAAGAAAAAGAAAATAAAAAATGGTATCCCGAATGTATTTCGGCTTATACGAATAATTAGTAATACCGTCTAACTTATACGGAGTTTCCGTAATTTTCTAGCGATACGTTACCGGGGTCCTAAGAGAATACTTTAATATTTTCTGTTTAACGTATATGGACAATATCTTTATTTTTTTTCCTAGATCCAAAGAACATTATATACAAAAAATAAAAAAGGTTTTAAGCCGTTTGGGAAAAATAAATTTAAATTTAGATATTTCCAAATACGAATTCGCCATAAAAACGATAAAATATTTTGGATTTATTATAAATGCCGGAAAAGGGATATAAATAAATCCGGAAAAATTAAGCGTAATCAAAAAGTAAAAAGTTCCTAAAACATTTAAAAAAATCTAAAACTCCTTAAGGTTCGCAAATTTTTACCGTAATTTTATAGCTTATTATGCAAATATATTAATACCGTAAATAGCCTTAATCCGGAAAAGAACGTTATTTCGCTAAGAGAAAAAAAGAAATAACGTTCGAATATTTTAAAAATATTTTTATAACGGAACCGATTTTGGCGTAATAAGATCCCAAAAAGCTTAGAGTATTAAAAGTAAATTATTTAAGAATAATATATAAAAATTATTTATTTTAAATTAATTAATTAAAAATATTATATTTGATTATTTATTATTTTAAACAGTTAAACCGCGTTAAAGATCATTACGAAAGATATAATAAAAAGTTTTTAACGCTAATAAATCGCTTAAAAGCATAAAATATAAAATTACGTAATATAATAGGTTTATTTAAAATTATTATTAATTACAAAAATTTAAAATATTTTATCATTATTAAAAAGTTAAATGAACGTTAAATAAAGTAATTAAAATAATTATTTTATTTTATTTTTTATTTCGAAAACCGTACCGGCCGCTTAATATTAAGGCCGATATATTTTCGCGCAAAAAATAAGGTATGCTTATCAAAAAAGGTGATAATTAAAAAACTATACGAGAACTTTAATTAATAAAAGATAAATAATGATTAATATTACTTATAAAATATTAAAAGTATGCCGCAAATACGATAACGGTTAATAATATTAAAACTAAAGACTATAGGTTATTTTAAAAAAAATATACATATTTTAATATTATAAAAATGTTTAAAATTTCAAAACGTAACATTAATATATAATAAAAATTATAACCGTGTTATTAAAATTACTACAAAAAAAACGTAATTCTTTTACAAAATGAAAATTATTAATGTTAATCGTGGAATATATTTTAAACGTTAAAGGCCTTTTTTAATTTCGGGAACGCCTTTAAATTTTAAATTAGGAGTTACTTAAAATAACGTTAATATAAAATACTTACGATTCTTATATAATAAGCCACCTAGGTAAAAAGGTTACGATAACGGTATTTTCGAAAAATTTTTTTAGCCGGGTATATATCGTATAATAAGGGAATTTTATAAGAATTACGACGTATACGGTTATAAGAACGTATGGAGAAATAAGAAAAAAGGGGTATTAAAATTATTTCAGATTTCCGAACGATTTTATAATAAGTTATCAATCAATTTTATAACCGATTGACTAATTGCTTTCAAATATAATTTATATTTTTTAATAATTATAATAAACTGATTATTTAAAGTAATAATTTTAAAAACGATACATATAATAAATATAAAAGTATATACGAAAATATTTATAAAAACATATTTAAGATTTTTATTTTTTTTAAAAGTTATTGTAAATAATAAAGGAGTTACTTAAGTTAAAAAACTTTATATTAAATTTTATGAATTAATAAAGATAAAATAACGCCTTTTTACCGCATATTACTTAAAAACCGATAATATTACAGAAAATATTATTCAAAAGGTATTAATTTATTTGCGAATTTTCGTAACGTATTTACAATAAGAATAAAATAAGTTTTTTCCGGAGGCAATATTTATAATTAATAACCGATATATGACTTTAATAAAATTAAGTTTTTTTTATTTTACGGATATTACGTTAACCCGATTCCTTAAATAAAAAATAATTCGGCAGTTAAAAAGAATTTACGCCTAAAAATAGAAAATTTCGTTACAAAATTACGAAAAGGTACAGAATTCGCTTAAGTTGCGATGGCGGTATCTTAGTAAACCCAGGAGAAAATAATAAATAAATATTATTTTTCCGTCGAAAATTACGAAATTGGCGATAAAATCTAGTTCTCTCTAAAAGATATTGCCATTTTCTGGCCGTCGAAAAAGCTAAGGTAATTTTAGGCCAAATATTAAGTAATTAAAATAATCAATTTTAATATTATTAAATTAAATATATTTAAAGGGATTTTTAACCCTTTTTATAAAAATTTATTAAAGCGTATAAATTATAACCTTTTATTGTTCCAAATTAATATAAATATATAACCTCTTTTTATTATCTTTAAAAAAAATAACGAACCGGAATTTAAAATTAAAAATATCTTTTAAGTACGGATTAAAAAAGTAAAAAAAAGATTTTATACGTTAAGTTCAGATAAAATAATTAAGTTATATAAAACCGATTTAAAAGATATTCGAGAAATTCGTAAATACGGCGGCTTTATAACAATTCGAAAAAGAATATAATAATATAACCATTAATAACGGACCTTAAATCCAACGTATTACCTAAAAGCGGACGGATAAAAATTTAACCGAAAAATACCGGCCGGACAACGCGTAAACGTTACAAAGAATTTGAAAAAACCGCTTAAAAACAACCTTATATAATTTGCAAATAATAATTAAAATAACGTTTCCGTTATTTACGAATAAAATATATTAAAAAGAAATTACAAGTTATAAAAATAATATGGCGGTTACGAAATTATTTAATTATTTTTTAAAAATATATAAATTTAACGCTTTATTTTACGAATTTATAATATTAACATTACGTAAGAATTACGTATTCAAAACGTACGATTATTTGGCCTTATTTATATAAGATTTCGATAAAACCAAGATTTTTTTTAACCGCTTAAATTACGATTATAAGGTTTTCGAAAATATTACTAATATAATAATTAACGGCTTTTAATTTAACATATAACGTAAATTAAGAAATAATGCGAAAAAAGTACGGAAATATCAGAAAAAGAATTTATATAATAAAATTTATTTTTTTTATATTTAATACGTTTTTTGTTATATTAAGCGGAGGGACCTGTAAAACCGGCAATTTAATTTATGTATAAATAATGCAAAAGCCAAGAATTAGAAGCGTAAATTTATTTCGGAACGAATAACATACGAAAATTTAAAGCGTAAACGTAAAATTTCGGCATTTACTTTTTTTTAAGTACGAATAATTATTAAGCAAAAGTTAACAGCAAGGGAATAATATGGGAAATACGTAAAAAAAAACGAATTTACTAGGATTTCGGTAATCGTAATTAAAAATAATTTCATAAAACGCGTTAATTATTTAACCAAATTCGGAAATATCCGTAAATTACACGGAAATTACGTTAAAAAAGTATATTAAGAAAACTAAACAAAGTACTTATTTCGGAATATTTATAATTATAATTAACGCAAATTTAATAACGGACCATTTTTTTATTTGTAATAATAAATATTTTAAAAATAATAAATAAATAACGTATAAACAAATTATATATTTTGTTAATTTAAATAAAATATATCCGGGTTTTTAACAAAACGAATTATATAAGTAAAATAAAGTATATTATAAATACAAGTAAGATATTCGTTTAAGCCAACGTAAATACCTAACATACGAAAACCTTTAACGGATTCCAACTTATTAAAAGGGCTCGAAACCGTAAGAACGTCCTTTTTGCGGAATATTTTCGCGGCGTTATAACGTATTAATTAATTTTTAAGCCGTTACGGAATAATACATAAAAATATTATCATAAATGCAAATAAAAATTAATTTACCGAATTAAATTATTATTATAAAAAAGAAAAAATAAAATAAATAAAAGCATATGCGCGTTTTTATAAATAGGTCTATTTAATGCATAATTAACCTATAGTTAACTATTTGAACTAGGCTTAATTAGGAAATCGATAAATTTCTGAATTTCGGATTAATTAAAAGTTAAAAATTAACGCGATTATTAATTCTGTAACAAGTTAACCTCTTTTGGAAAAGGTAAGGGGTAATGTAATAAGGTTATATGGAGCTTTATTATGGGGTACCGAACAAACGCCGATATCAAGCAGCATTAGCGCAACGCGTTATATGCGAACATATATAATTATATTTTTATCTTCCTTTTTTTTAGCTAAAAAATAAATTCTCATTAGCAACTGACTGCAGACCGCTTAGGTGAAGCCTTTTACAAGTATTATAAGAAAAATAATTAAAGGATAAATTTTAACAAAAAAAATAAGATTTATTTATTACGCTAAAAATAAAACGTAACCTTAAATATTTCATAAATTAAAACGAAAACATTTAGTAATAAACTTAATTTCAAAATATTTAATCCATTTAAACTTCACAAACTTATTTCTAAAATTAATTGATCATTGTTATTATCTACAAATATAAGAATATATCCTATTTTTTAAATTTCTTTACTTAAACCAGTATTCAAAATCGCCTTATTAAAAACGGAATTAAAATTTTAAAAAGGTTTAACGAACATAAAGTCGAACGAATATTAAATTTCAAATTAATTAAAAATAAATTTTAATACTTAGTTAAATAAGAAAAATATTTACACTAAAAAAATTCGTAGAAATTACTTAATTATTTAACAAATACGATAAACTTAATTAAGACGTTTTACTGCCAAAATCCTGACCGATCATTTTTAATGCGGCCAAAATCGCAGATAATAACGGTTCCTCGTTTAAATCCAATTTTGCGGCGTTCTAATCGAAAAAATAAATATTTTCGCGATAACGTTTATTTCGGAAATATGTCGTACTTATTCCGCTTCCATTTCTCGTTATTCTTCCTTTGATCTTTCTTATTTTTTTAAATTCATCCAATTTATAACTTTTTTTTAAAATAATAAAGGCTTTTTTCTGCAAAACGTTTTGTTAAAAACATAAGCATTTTAACTGACTCAAATGTTCTATCAAATTATTTTCTACTTTACGTTATTCTTTTTACAGACATTTACATTTCTCTCTAATTTTCGCTAAAAAATTCATTTCTAGTACGTTATAAGCCGAACGTTAATAACGAGTATAATAGCCATAGCTTGGGATATTAATTACGTAAAAGTAATCGAACTCCCTAAAACGAATATAATTCGAATAAAAAACGACTTTCAAATTAAATTTTTTAATAAAGTCTATACGGTTATTATATGCTTCGTATTAATTCAAACAAGGTTTTCTTTTTTTAAATACGGCCTATTATAATAAAATCAGTAAAAAGTTTCTAGAATTTTTTCTAACAAATAAAAAAACGGCTATTTACGGTTCTTATCTTTAGGATAAAAATTGTTGGAAAAAGGATATAATATTATAAGAACAAAAGTTCTTATTTTAAGGGAATTAATGTTATGACCCAACAAGTTACGACCTCGAAAACGGTCGCAATAAATGACTAAGCTATGTGGGTCCAGTCACGTGATGGCTCGACGGGATCGATTGTAAAGCCTGTAAAGCCTGTAAAGCTAGGCTCGACGAGATAAAAAAATTAAAATATAAAACATTTATTATTTCCATAATTTAAATAACTTTAGCTTGTAATATTTATTAATACTAATCGTTAATAATACGCTTTTGCGCCTTTAGAATTAAAAAACGTAACTAAGTTATTTTATTGCTATATAGTGCTACGATATTCCTGCTAACATAAACCCGTACGATTAAGGTTTAATAGTTGGTTAAACCGCTTAGCCGTTACAATTAATTTTGAAAGTTTAGCGTAAACCTTTTACGGCTGAATATCGGGTAAAAGTTTTTGGCTTAATTAATATAATCTAAATAATTTAATAAATTGATTAAATTATATAAATTTTATAAATCTCTAATATATTTACTTTAAGGCATTAAGATATATAATAAACCTAAATTTTATATAAATAGCACTTATTTTGTTTTATTCCTTAGCTATTAATTTAAGCTTTTAGTTAAAAGGTAATTGTACCGTTTTTTAATCAAAGGAAAAGTTTTTAAATTTTTTTAACAAATAAACCACTAAATTATTTCTCATCTTATTGTTACCTATAAATCAAAACCCTTTTCGGATACTGCTTATACCTCCAGGTGGATGTATAATAGGTTCGTTATAGTTTTGCTGAAATAGTAAAGTTACAGTAATTTTTTTTCGAATATAATTTTATATTATAATTCGAATACCTTGAAAATATGTTTTAGAAAAGTGTCATTTTCTCGATATTAGTGTTTTTTAAATATGGTAAAAGAAAATTCGCTAATGTATAAAGAACTACGAAAATATCATCGTAATGTACTGTTATTATTAAGACGTTATATAAAAGAAATTTGATTTTTAAATTTATAGTAATCAAATTCCGTATTTTATTTAAAATTAATAGTAAGATAAGTTTCTGTAATGCTTTTTTGTATTTGTTTTTTAAAAAAAGTAAATATATTAAAATTTATTAAACGTTTATAACTTCGTAGATTTTTATATAAATAATATTTAGTTAAATTTTATAATAGATTAGACCATTTGAATATAGGTTATAAATATAGCTCGTATTGTTATAATTTAGCGCAAACCTAAATATCTTTTTATATAATACTAAAAAAACATATAGTTAATTTTATTAAATCTTTTTCAAGGTTTAGCTCTTTGTATAAAATGTCGGCCTTATCGTTTTTTAAACACTTTTTATAAATAATACTCAAATTTAAATACGTTATATTTTCCATATTATATTTATAGTTTTCTAAATATTAAAGGCGTAAAAAAGATTTCTATTACGTATGAATCTTACTTTAAGAAACCTTTCGTTAAGGAAATATTTGAGTATTCGTAGTACCAAAATAACAACTAGAACCTTTTATCGAAAGCAACCTAATTAAAATATATTCTTTTTAATTTGCAAGACTATTATGTAATAAATGAAAATTACCTTAATTATTTCGTTATTCAAGAATTGCGCTTAATATATTATTTCAAACTTCGAGTTTTAATTTCATAGAATGTTTTAAATTATACATCATTACTAATAGCTTATTAATAATTCCACTTTTATTTTTTTTAAAATACTTATATTGTCTATAACGCTTATTAAATTCTGTTTATAAAAGTAATTAAAACTATTATTAGTTTATTAAAGTTTTTGATAAAGTTTTTATTATTATTAACAAATTCGAAATATACATATACTTTTTTAATTATAATTAACGATGGTTATTGTATAATTATATCGAGGTTTGCGAGATTTATTTTAATGTGTATTAAATTCACAACATCTTTTAATTATTTTAGTTTTTAGATATATAATTAATATTTTTGCGTTAATTAGTAATTTAACATTTTAATAGGATTAAAGACCTTTACCAACATATTACGTATATAGTCTGTTTATTTTCGAAAAAACAGGAATATCGTAGAAGTAATATACGACACAAATATTAAAGTACTTTTGTAATATATAGTTTATTATTTATTAACATTTATTAATACGTTCGTAATATTTCTTAATATGATTAAATATTTAAATAACGTTTCTTCGTTTTCAAAATATTTTTTATCCGTATTTCTTCTTAATTCTGATAAAGTTTTATTCGTTTTTAAAATCGAGTATAGTAAATTACTTAAATTTATAAAAGCAATCTTTTATTTCAATAGTTAAATATGACGGCGTTAAATCCTTAATCGAAATATCGTTTAATTAATAATAATCGATTGTAAATCGTGACTTTTTATTTTTTTTCAAATAGAGAAAATATATAGATATTTCATAAGGGACGTTAAAAATCGATTTGAATTTGTTTGTAATTAATCTTTTAAAATGTTTTTGAAAAACGTATAATTCGATTTTATTTAGATTATAAATAAGGTAAAATTTAATTAATAATCCTTTTTTAAATTTATTTCATAATATATTTGTTAAAGTTTTATAATTTCGTATTGAATTTGGTTTTAATCTTTTTTTCTATTTATAGTATTATAATAATATATATATATTAATGTCTTTAATTTTTCGCATTATTATTATAAGTCGTTATTTAATTATTTAAAATTTGCTTTCATAATAACAAAAAGATTTTACACTTTCTTAATATTTAATTCTTTTATATTTAAATTTTTAAATAATCCGGTAATTATCGTAGTTTTATTGCTGTATTTATGGTTATTTTTGATCGAATATTAAATTTGCTTTTTATTATTTAGTTATCGATAAGCTATAAAGCGAATTTTGTATAGCTAGGTTTTAATCAATTACTCTATTATATTAATATAACTACGTTTTTTGTTAACTTATATCGTAATCTCTCAACAATACTACATGAAAAATAATTTTCTGCCATTATTTTTCACTCTAAATCGCGAACAAAATAATTTTATATATAAATATTTCGTTGAACTAGAAGGATATATTATTTTTATCTCTTTTATAATATAAACGCTGTTTATATATTTTTATATTAATTTCAATTGATTTACTTTATTTAGTATACTATAATATCTATATAAACTTTCTTAATTTACTAGTAGTATCTATTACTTTATTTCAATTCGTATATTCAAAATAATTAGATTATTAACGGTTTTTATCCCCGTGTTTAACGCTTTTTATAAAAATCTCCCCCAATTTCTTTAGGTTTTATTATTTTGAAGCTTTTGTATTAGTAATTTTTGGTTTTCAAAATGTTTTCAAGTTTATTAAATCGTTTTTAAGCTTCTTTTTAAGATCTATTTAATTGGTTTATTTATCGCTTTTGTCGCTTTATTTAAGCTTAAATTATAGTACTTTCTTTTCGTTTTTTTCCTGGTTTTAGGTTTAATTAACCATGGATTTTCTATTTATTTTATTCCCTTTTATTGTATTGTATATATATCGTCTTTTTATAGATCTCGAGAAAAGATTTGACTTCTCTTTCGTTAACAATTATTTTTATTTTTTAAGTCGATAGTGAGCAATACTTATATATAAATATCGGTAATAACCTTTTATTAATGCTTTTATTGTTTTCTAGATAAACTGTATTTCGATTAGTAATTATATTATTTATAGCAGTATATCGAGTTTTCTATAAATATTACCTTTTTTGACCAACCTACTAGGGTTATCTCTTAGTCTTTTTGATTTTGTAAAGTGATTGTTCAAAGACATCGATATTATCATATCTTATTTTTTAAAGCAAATCGAATTGTTTTTAATATATGCGTATTATGCGTTAAGAAATCGTCTTTTTTTATTTCTATTAGAATTAATATCCTGTTGGAATATAATAAATAATATGGAATTTACTATTACGATTTAGTATTTCGAAGTAAATACTTTTGATTTATATTTATTATGTTTCTAACTGTTTTGAAATGCATTTTGTAATTATTTAACAAATTGCTAAGTTAGTGATTTTGGTTGTTTAAATATAATAATCCGGATAAAATATTTTATTGTTGGAATATATTAGTAATTGAGTTAGCCGTTTTTATTATTTTCAAATTATTCTTTAGATATAGTAATTTCTTTTTTTTTCTAAAACTTCTCAAGTGCTTTTTATTATTTTATTTTATATCCCATTCTGCTAAAATTAAAGCATTTAATATAATTTTAGTATTTTTAAAATAATTGCTAAGTTTATTAATTCTAGTACATTACTACAAGATATGTTGTTGCTGTTATTATTATATCGAAATGCATTAACATTATTTATATTTTGTAATTTATTATAAGCTTTAACTTCGGAGATTCGAATCTTTTAACATGTATTATTGATTATTTATTTTAACGGTTATTACAATGTAATTATTAAACGCTTAAATTGATTTATCTTAAAAGAGTTTCTTTAAATATCCCTTTTAAAGTTATCGAAAAGCTTAGTGAAGTGGGGCGGGGTGTTACACCCATGGTCAGGCTCGGCTGATCAGAAAGTCCGAGCTTCGCATGTATATTAAGAAGTTCTTTTTCGCCATGGGTTCAACCCCTAGGCATCTTCGGCCACCATCACCACTCAGCATGTTTTCTACCACTTCAGTCATCGAGGTTCAACACCAGCAATACAGTCAGATTAAGTTCTTCATTTTTCGACAATCCCATTCCGTACCGTGACATAAAATGGTTATCCGCACTGATCAAGATCAATTCTCCCAACCCCAGTTCATTAGCTATAAATATTTCTTACTGTTAATTTTGTTTTAAACCTAAGTAAATTAAAGATATTATTGTAATAACATAGAAATTCCTTTCATCACAACTTATTAAATTAAATTTCGGCATTCATTTTTTTGTTTATTATTTCCAATACTGTTTTTAAACTGTGTTCAAATTTTCGTAACTATTATAAATTTTTATTTTTTAAGTTCATTATTTTGAGAATAAAGTTATACGCTACTTTTAATATCGGCTTGAACGAAATAATCGTATTTTTAATAAACTTTTTTATTATAGACTTTATTAATAAAATAACAATTATTTGTTAATTTAAGAAATATTTAAAGTATGTTCCGTATTATATTAGAAAGAATTATAGTTTTATCGAAATTCTATTAAATGATTTTTAGTTAGGAGGTTCTGAAACTTTTTTTATTTTTTTGTCAAATTTTAACTTAGTCTATTAAACTGCTCGTATTGGTTTTCTTGAAATAAAAACTTTGAATTTCCGTTTATTTTAGCCTTTGTAAGCCTTTTTTTATTACTCAGAAAGGTTATTCTTTTATTATTTTCGAATTAGTTAAGCTAGTTAGTTAGTTAATCTAGGTTTGAAAATACCGTTTCGATATAAAAATAAGTCGTTTTCTTTTTTTCTTTTATTTTTAAAAATATTTATAGTTTTTTTAAGAAGATAAAAGATTAATTTAGTTTTATTTTACTAATTAGTAAGTAATAGATTAAAAGTATTGAGTAAAGATTAATAGTATTGTTAAGTAAAAGCTAATAATATATAATTGTTGAAAGATTTCATTAATTGTTAACTTTTAATTATATAAAGTACATATATAAAAATATCATAAAGATTTAAATAATACATAATCTTAATTATATTTTATAAAAATAAAAGTTTTGTAAATAATAAATATATATATTTATTTTAATTAATTAATTTACAATTATGATAGATAAAATCGAACTTATTGATGTATTACTCATAAATTAATAATCTGACTTTTTACCTTATTATTTATAAAATGATAGTCTGTTACGTTGTTCGATTTACCTAGTTTTTGCTATTTCTGTTACGACCGTTTTTAAAGGCCGTAGTTCATTAGGTCGTAATATTCGCTAAGTATGCTATAGTATATTAAGTAGGAGAAAGCGACCTTTTAATTGAAATATATATGCTCTACTTTTAAGTTATAAAAAAGTACTAATATTGTAAATACATAATTAGAAAAACATTATTAAAATTATAATAGTTTTATAAGTAATAAAAACGTATAAAAAAGTGTATATAATAAATTGTTATACTTGCACTATGTCGCTATGCTATTAAAGCAAAAGATCAATGAAATAAACGCAAATGTAATAATTATCTAGGCGCTTTCAGCTTTATATATACTGGAAGTCTATTACGAGTAACTAGGCCGTAGTATAAATACTTAGCTAAGTGTGACGGCTAAGAGTTTAACGAACTATTAAAGCTAAGTCGTACGGGTTTATATTGGCAGAAATATCGTAAGATTTTGAGCAATGGATATAGCAACTAGTTGCCCTTCGTAATACTAAAAATATTTTGGATAACGAAGTTTTATTGCAAACTGTTCTTATTTAACTATGGACATAACGAACGTATATATCTTAATCTGGCTTATTGGCTTACTAGCAGTAAGTTGGCAATTCGTTATATAATCTGACTTCCTTGGTCTTTTTAGCTGTTTCTGTTACGACCGTTTCTGGAGGCCGTGGCTTATTAGAACGTAATACTAAGGCTAAATTAATGAAAGTTATATAGTAATTTTAATAATAATAATAATAATAATAATAATAATAATAATAATAATAATAATAATAATAATAATAATAATAATAATAATAATAATAATGCATTGCACAAACAAATGGAATCTATTAATATATTCAATATTTTTGAAATAAGTTTAATTAATTTTTTTAATAATTATTTTAAGTAAAAAGAAATCCAGACGTTAATTTTAAAGCTGTTGATTGTATACACGAAATCGCCGTATATATATTAAAAACCCGATTTAACTATATTTATTTTAAAGAGATATTATTTTAAATTTGCAAACGTTAAGATTAATCGAAAAAGAACTTAATTATAGATTAAAATTTGAAGTTAAATACACGAAATTGTTTTACAAGGTTTTAATGTTTTTTTAAATTAACGAGTTTATTATTTATTTACTGTATTATAAAACACGTTGAAATTATTAAGCGTTAAAATGCGTTATAAAGAAAAAAAAGACCTTTCGCTTAATCTTATCAAAAATGCACTTTTGAAAGTTTTTATACTATAATATAAAAATGTTTAAAAAATACTGCATATTCATTTAAATTCGAATTATAAACTATAATGTTCTAAAAAAGAATATTAATAATTTCGATAAAACGAACTGCTTAATAGAGTTTTTAACAATAAAACATACAATAATTTTTGATATTACAAAAGATAAAAAGTATTTAAAGAATTTAAAAAA
This sequence comes from Monosporascus cannonballus, assembly GCA_004154925.1. NCBI lineage: Eukaryota > Fungi > Ascomycota > Sordariomycetes > Xylariales > Monosporascus > Monosporascus cannonballus. Next base: position 46,391 of record QJNS01000304.1, read on the forward strand.
GTAAGTTAATAAAGTATCATTATATAAGTTATTAGTTTTTTAAAATATGTTTATATTTATTTTTATTATGAAAAGAAAACATTACTCTTGTATTTATTAACGATATATTTGTTAAAAAAATAAATGAAAACTCTCTTTAAATAATAACAATAATGAGCGGTAAAGAATTTAAACTAAAATTTAATCAATCTTTTATAAACAAACTGAAAACGATGCGAAATAATAAAAATATTTTTATTCTATTTGTAATAGTGAAAATATATATAAATAAACAAATTTAGATAAAGATTTACGTGGATAACAACTATGTTGCAATTTATATATTTTTATATCAGTTATTCTTTTTATATTTATCGTATTTTATATTTCATTTAAAACGTATTTGGTTATTTTATATAAAGAGTGTAATATAATTTTATTATATTTATATCGTTAAAAAAGAAAAAAAAACATTTGTTATTGGCTTTTATAATAGGTTCAAAATTACTATCTTGTTCGATAATATTTAATGCTGCTTTGTTAAAATTTAGTTTTTTTATTTCATTTTAATATAGTTTTTTTCGATATAGAAGTTTTTAAATTATATTTATAATAGCGATCTTGCTTTTTATTTTTCTCCACATTTACTTAATAAAAACCTTTCAAAATAACTTTTTTAAAAAACGTTATTTTCTAACATAAGGTTAAAGATTATTAACTAAATTCGCCGGCAAAAATATTTAAATCGGTTAATTGTTTTACGAAAAATATTGTAGTATTCGTATAAAAACCTTTTCTTAAAAAACCGGTTAAATTACGTAAAAGAATGATATTTTAAGTATATATTAAATAATGGAAAATAAACATTTTTTTAAAATAATATTTTAATTATATAAAATAATAATAAAAGTGTAAATAAAAATATTTAAAAGAGTTATTTATAAAAAATAAAATCAAAAAATATAACGTTTATAATAAGTCCCGTCAAAATGTTTGTATATACAAAATAAGGTATAAGTATATTTTATGAAAAACAAATTCCATTATTTTTTGATTATATTATTATTATATTATTTCAATTTATAATTACGTTTTGTTAAAAATTATTGCATTTATTAATATATCCCATTGGTTAATATAATATATTAATAATTATGCTAATGTTAAGGTAATTAAAGGTGTTAGTTTACCTTTGCGTATTGTGGGAATAGTTATTGTTTGCAGTGGATGTCTAATTTGCATTGCGCGGGTGGGCCTGGAGAAGTTGGCGTACGGTCAACGGAGACTGACCATTCCGGTTTAGACTAGTGCCTGGCGGTTCAAGTGGTGATCAGAGAGAAAGTCGAAGCACTCGAGGAATCTCCTTTCCGCAATGGGTAAAAAGACCCAACGTAACCTCAAATGCCAAAAACAAGGGCCTTTGTGGGGTCAATTGCCAAGGGCAGACGTGGATCGGTGCTGGAAGACTTCAACACCACGAAGAGAAGGGAACAGCATCCACAAGCACTCTCTGTACCTAATCGAAAAAAATATTCATTCCTAATACCTGAAATTCGTGAGCGTGCATGTTCGTCAGAAGCCCAAATCATCCAATCCCCGAATAATCCCCGAAAACATATCATTCTTCTCCGGTGGCACCTCCGTTACCGCACCACGAATGACACCAACAAATACCTTCTTCGGCGGCGGCAGCTCCGTGCTACGCTCCTTCCACTGCCGGCCCGCCATGGCATCCGTCAGTGCCTCCTCATCGACCCGCGCTAGCGGGGCGTCATCCGAGAAGCCGGATTCCTCCTCAGTAGCCATAACCGTACGTTCAACCCCGGCGCCCCCGCCGAGACTCATCCCAGGTGTCGCACGGCGCTGCGCCATCATCTGCGAAGCCGTCGCCTGCGACACAGGGGCCACGCCCCTGGGAAGCCCGACGCCCTGGCTCCAGTTGAAGAACATGGCGCGGTCCCAGATCTCCTTAATGCGCCGCAGCTCCTGGTGATTGTTGCCGTAGTAGGAGCGCTCGTGGGCGTCCTGTGGGAGAGCGGCGTCGGGGAAATTGACGAAGCTGGCGCGGCCCATCATGGAGAAGGGCCGAAGCTTCTCCTTGAAGCGCTGCAGGAAGCCGCGCATGTCTCGTTCGAGCCACTTCTCTTCCCACTGGAGCATGATATACACGTGATAGGTACAGTCACGCCAGCGGAAGGCGCTCGCAGAGCGCTTCTTTTGGGCTGCCTGGCCGCCGGCGTGGATCCATGTCACCTGGAGCAGGGCCTGCTCGCCTGTGAAGAGCTTTCGGAACTGCAAGAACTCTTGGCGGATAATGTTAGTGATCTCCGTGATGGCGTTTTCCCTGTTTTTAAAAAGGAAGGATGCGTAGATGCTGTAAGACCGGTTGGTAGGGAAAGATTTTGTGATTTCCTCGGACCACTGCGCTACGAGTGTTTCGTGGAGGAAGCGGGTCGACTTCTCTTGCATTGTACGGCGCTTGAGCTGCCTGACTAACTCCTTCTCCCGGATGTTCTTGTCGACCAGCTTGTCGAAGTCGTTCTTGTTGCCGTCGTAATAGACGAGGAAACGGACTCCAAGCTCGGACTGGGTCTGCGAGAGATCGCATAGCCAGGAGCTGTCCATGGTGACCTGGTCGGGCCACTGAGTGGTGTAAAAGCGGTACATGGTGGCCATGAACTCGTTCATGGCGTTTGACCGGGGGAACCAGGTGAACCTACCGGCCGTCACAAGACCCTCCTTGTTTGAGAGCTTCTGGACGCGCAACTTCAGCTCAACCACGACGCCAAAGTTGCCGTGCCCGGCACCGCAAAGGGCCCAGAAGAGCCGGCCCTTGTCCGAGCCTGGATCGTCACTATCCGAGACGGTGACCACGTTTCCGTCGGCGGTGACGATTGTAACCTCCTTCAGGGTGTCGCAGCCCATGCCGAAGCTTCTAGTGAAAGGACTGAGGCCACCTCCCAAGAGGAAGCCGCTCACACCCACGGTGGGACAACGCCCGCCGTTGATGATCCACCCGTCGTAACGGCCGTTGACCAATTTCTTGTACGCGTGGCCCCATTGGGCGCCGCCTTGGAGGGTGACGGTCTTGGCGTTCATGTCGAGGTCGACCTTGTTCATCCTCACAAGGTCCAGTAGGATGCCCTGCTCGGCGGTGGAGGAGCCCGAGTAGGAATGGCCGCCGTTCTTGATGGTGATACTCACCCCCCGAGAGGATGCTTCCTTGATGATGGTCTGGACATGAGCGGTGCCTTCGGGTTGGACAACGCAGGTGGGTCGAGAGAAGCGGTATAGGAGATTGGGGACCGCGACGGACCGTTCGTACTCCACCTCCCCGGGGCGGAAGACCGGAATGGCCGGGTGGGTGATGATTTTCATGACATCATCCATGGTGACGAGGATGGAGTGACTGGGGCCACCTCACTCAACAAGAAAAAGGGGAGTTTGGGAGTTTTTTGCCGTTCTGGTCGGCTAAGACCGAAATGTTGCGCTTGAAGGGGGTATATATGAGTACCCTGATATTATGCCCATCGCGCCGGCTTAACACTCTCCTCAATAATGAGCTGGAGACAGAGACAAGCTGTCAGTGACGTCCTCATCTGTTTGGCAATTCTGCTGATGATTGACGACGCCATATCCCCAACGGGGTTCCTGCCCAAGATAGAAACTCAAGAAGGCGCGTCAAGCGCTGCGAATCTTGGGATGCATCCTGGCGACTATGTTACCATCGAAGAGGGCTGCGTATCTGCCTCCTCCCCACACGGGTGTCACACTTGGGCTCAATTCAGGCAGCATGTTGACATCTAAGCAAAAGAAAAACCCTTGTAGTCGCATGTTTCGGGTAGGGCGTCTTCACTAAGTTACGTAGTCAAAGGAAGAGCAGTATTAGCGGTACTAGGTACACAGCGGTTCTTAGCCGTATTCTGGACAGGGAAACCGTTGACACCTTCGGACGGCTATGCGGAGATTATCGGCTACGTTGATGTCTTGGGCCTCTAGTGGTGTATCTTGAGGGTGCAGGATTGGATGTAGCTCCCACGACGTGCTTGTGCTCTTCGCGATTTTTCAACGAAATATGGATGCCCAACCGCGGGGAGGGTTGCGTTCTTTGCCGCGACGGCACCGAAGAAACTGCCACATCGTTGACTCCCGCACCGTGGCATTCTTTGTTCTTGTTGTTGACTAACACTTGCAGTGACAATCATGAACTTGGCTAGCCCTTATGGGATGTGCCAACGGCAGCATGTTAATTGCTGCATTCAAGAGATAGGGGAGGCCGGAGATGGGGCAGTTCTGCGGAGAGGGTTTAATGTGATAGGTGGCGGCTATGGGGCTGGGCACACGGGCGTCAGGAGCTTCGCTCGCCCCTTCATTATCGAGGTTACATAGGACCAGAGCCCAAGCAAAGAAAAGCGTGTCGAAGCCTTGGTAAGAGATGGTCCGTTGCTGCCTGAGATGTGAGATATCATTTTGAAGAGAAGAGCGGCCTAGGGTTTGCAATGGGTACCCAAATGGGTACCCATCACTACCCACGACGTAAATTCACACGTCATAAAAGCTTAATACTTAGGGTTTCCTAGAAATATTTATTATATAAGTAATTCTGTATTGTTTACAGATGTTTATTATTTATTTATGATTGAAAATATCACCCGTGGGTAGTGATGGGTACCTATTTGGGTACCCATTGCAAACTCTAGAGCGGCCATGGCAAGTGAAACCTGTGCAATTAGGACATGCCGGTATTACTGCTGAAGATAATACAGTTCGCGGCGTCGTAATGAATATCGGCCGCTTTAAATTATCATTTTCCGCCCCTGAATAATTCATTATTTTCACGATATATACGTACATAATAGACCTCATTAAAAGTATATAAACCGATATAAAGTCGTGCCAACTAAACTTACGATAATTCTAAAGTATTGAAGATTATTAGATCAGTTAAGGATTCTATGGCTTTCCAAGAGCTTATGGCTTTCCAAGAGCTGTCGGCACTACATAGCCTTGGCAAACACATTGTGACGAACCTGTTATACTTCCACCTAGAGGTATGGGCGGTATCCGAAATGGGTCTTGATTTGCAGGTAACAGTAGAGCGAGAAATGATTTAATGGATTATTCGTTAAAAGTATTTGCCAACTTTTCTCTTAATTAAAGAATAATACCTTTTATTAAAAGCTTAACTTAATAACTAAAAAATTAAAATTAAATAAGTTACTATTGATAAAAAACCGATATAATATATATCTTTGTTTTTTATAATAAGTGTATCGTAAATTTACGAAATTTATATAATCTGGTTTTAAATTGTTAAAATTACTTAAATTAATTGAATTATTTCGAAAATTAAGCATTTTTATCTGGCATATAACTAAAGCGGATGCGCGTTAAATTCTAAAGATAAATCTTTTCGAAATAAAAACCCTTATATTTATAACATTATTGTTACGTTCAAAAAAGGAACTCCACTAGACCCGAAAGAGGCCAAGCGAACTAACCCGTTAAACTCTCTACTGCAACCGGGTGAACCTCAGCAAACCAAGTATTTCTATCGAACTCCAAAAATCAAGGGAAATTTTTTTCTCGTAATCTCCAAAAACTAACGGAAACCAAAAAGATATATATGATTAATAATTTATTATAAATAGTGATATACTTAATCTCGCTTATTAATTATAAATTTAAGCCTTTAATCAAAAATATTATTCATTAATTAAGAAAAGAATCCGCAAATCTTTTTAACAAATAAATCTTTAAATTATTTTTCGCCTTATTATTATCTGCAAATCAAAATGTAATTCGTATATTATTTACACTTTTAACTAAATATATATTAAGTTTATTACATTTTAATAATTTCTTAATTAAAAGCCGATAAATAATATATTGTCTAGTTTAAAAAAACACTCTCTTAAACGTAATACAAAAAATAATATAAAACGACGCTCAAAAAAACAAATAATACACCCGATTCCCGTTATAGAACAATAAAAAATCAATTACGAGATTAAACAATTTACCTCTTATTAAAAAAGTATTTCAGTTAATAGATAGTATAGTACTAATAATTACTCGATTTTAAAAAAAAAGCCATTTTTTTCTTTTAGCAGCAACCTGTTCTTATAAAAATACTATTAAGATTTAAAGATTTAAGGCTGAAAAAGAAAAAGAAAAGAAAAAATATAAAGCCTAACAAAAAAGGAAAGAAAAAACATACGTTCGACTAAAAATTACGCATTTTAATAATAGAAATCCGGGCCTTAAAAACGTTAAGTACGTTTGATAATAAAAAGCTTTAATCCTGCTACTATTCGATACTAACTAGTTATAAGAAAATGTTATTCCTTTTTTTATCTACCATAAGATATCAAATATTAAATATTATAAGCCAACTTTTTCCAAGCTTTATAATAGATATATAAATGTAAAAACATTTTTAATTCAAGCTAGATTTTACTTGAAATTCTCTGGAATTTCCTTAATAAAAAAACTATCAAAAAGTTATGGTTATTTTATAGTTCTTTATCGACAATGTTCTTTTATAATTCGAACCTATTATAAAAGATTATGTGAGATAACGAGGATGTAACGCTAGCTACAATACTAAAAGGTCAGCAATTCCAAGCCCCAATTGGAGTTTGGACATCCTAATCCACCTTATAAGGACTAGCTGTGCATATTATCACAAATTGCTTATAAAACTAGATTAACGATTTTTTGGATATAACAAATTATATTTTTAGTAAATATCGGCATGTTGAAAACGGGCTACAAAAGTTATTTAAAAGCCTAAATAAGAAATAATAAATAATTAAATAACTCTATTTTTTCTATTAACCAAAATTAATGTTAAAATACAAAATTAAGTTTAATCGTTTGACGGCAATTTCAAATTTACTAAAAAGCGCGTTATTGTATCTCTATTACGATAGCCTAAAATCTTAAGATAAAAATAAATTATATATCGAACTTAAAACTAGGTCTTTTACAAATTATACTACTAAGGTTATTATTGTCGATATACGTACTTTTAGTCGATACTTAAAAAAAGGATTAGCAAACAAAATAAGAATAAAAACTTTAATACCTAAATTAAAACAAAATAAGTGCAAACTTTAAAAAGAAAAAGTATTACTTCGAAAAAGCCCAGGAACAATAAGTCCAGCATAAAATACCTTAATTAAAATAAAAAAAACACACTTTAAAAACGAATATAGTCTCTTAGTTAAAAGGATTCTAGGAAAACAAATTTCTTAATCCTAAAAAAACTAAAATAACTAAACAAAAAATAGATAACAAAATAGAAAAGAGATTAATTCGACCTTTTTCCAGCTAGAATTTATTATTATAATAATTACTCAGATCCAGAACGGTATTCAAAGTGCGACAATTGTTCCATATGCCAGGATTTTAAGGTTAAAACCTACAAGTATTATTCAGAACAAACGGCTTCTAGAATAATTATAAGGTTAAAATACCTTTACCATCTCGATATACAGAGATACAGGATATATAACGAACACGGCCAGTTCGCGCTAAATATTAATAACTATAAATAATTATCCCTAAAACTTTGTAAATTTCTTAAAGACGCGGTATATTTATAAAAACCTTTTACAAATCTCTATAATATATTATATTTCATACTCTATTACTTTAATAATTACTTCGTTTATCTTAAAACTAAAAAAAATAACTTTTAGCTTAGATAACAAAAACAGAATAGTTACGAATTCGATAACGAATTCAAATATATAAAAGTTTTCCAAGAACTAAAATATCTCAAAATTTATTACATATATCTTAATTTAAAAAAGAATTAAAAGGTTATATCTGAAGGATATTTATATTACTTTTCGATGCTTTAGATTTAATACGAACTTCTGAATATAAAATCTTTTTTCGAAAATATATCCTTTCGAGATTATAATTTAGAAAATATAGAACTAAAAAAAGAATTAAAAAAGACCGTTTTTATCGAATGTTAATTAAGTAAAAGAAAGTCGTATAAGTACATAAATAACTATTACATTAAATATGTTACGAAAAAGCCTCGAAAATGGAAATATTTACTTATAAGCTAATTACGCCAATTAAAAATTGCGAGAAATTGTGGAAATTAAGATATTGAAAACCTTCTTAATGCAAAACCTTATATAAGGCCAAAAAAAGTACGTAACCAAATTAAGGTTTTCCTTTTATACAAAAAATAAACGTTCAAAATTATAATCGATTTAAAGGTAAAAAGTAATTTAATTTTTTCGATAATAAAAAAATTTTCAAATCTTTTAAAAATATCAATTGAAATCTAATAAATTACGTATAATAAACAGAATTTTAATTAAGTATGAAAATAACTGAATACATCGAAAAACTAAAAAAAAACTTTCTGTTAAAATTTAAAAATGTCAAGAATAATATGTAATAAATATAACGAATATTTTAAAATATGATATTGTTTTAAAAATATCTTAATTGTATTCTAGCAATTTGCGGAATAATGTAAGATAACGCAGCCCCCTATAGCCAAAAGAGCTAGAACAGGACTCCATATATATCCTGATAAGACGTCTTCAAATATCAAGAACAGTAACTAGTTGCTGATATAGCCCAGAAGGATTTGGAATTGTTGATCTTTTGGCCTTGTGGTTAGCGTCGCATCCTCGTTTATCTCACAAGTAATTAAAAAAAACCAGGTATTTTGATATAACGAACCAGTCATACATCCACCTGGAGGTATAAGCAGTATCCGAAAAGGGTCTTGATTTGCAGGTAACAATAAGGCGAAAAATAATTTAGTGTATTCGTTAAAAAGATTTCAAGGTACTCCTTTTTTAATTAAAGAACGGTATAATTACTTCTGGCTAAAAGCTTAAATTAATAATTAAGAAACGAAAAATTAAGTAAGTAATTATTTACATAGAAAACCTAAACCTTATTTATCCTTTTTATTTTTTATATCTTTTATGGTTTCTGGGGATTTCGAAAAATTATGGTATTTATCGTTTACGAATCTCCTGGTATTTTTGGAAATTAATAGAAACCCGAGGTTTATCCGATGAAAGGTGGAGATCCCGAATGTTTCCAATTTCCTGGGCCTCTTTTAGGCCTAATGGAGTCCCTTTTGAACGTAACATTATTCCTTCTTTTCCAGGATTTTTGTCCTTAAAAATAAAAAAAATAAATCCTTAATTTCTTTTCTTTCTTTGCATTATAGTATTATATTTAACCATATTGGATAAACCTCGAAAACGTATTAAATCTTTTACTGAAAATCGTTACGAACTAATTAAGTTAATTTTTCAGTTTAGTTTCGAAATTATGCCGTATATGCGTTATTTCGAAAAAAAACTTTTTTACAAAATGTTGGAAGGTTGAAAAAATTATTAAAATTATTTGGCGGCCAATATTTAATTTTGCGATAAGAATTACATTTCGCTTTTATCGTTTAAAAATATCCGGGCCGAAAAACTCCGGATAAACCGAAAAAAACGTTTGGTTGTTTAATAGCTCCAAAAATTATTTAATTGCATTATTCGGTTAAATTATTAATTTGAATAATTACATTCTAAAAAAGTATCGTTTATTTAAAAAAGGCTTAAAAACATAAATAAATTAAAGGAGCAAAAAAAACTAGATACAGAGAAAAATCGTAAAGAAAAGGAGCAAGCATAGTTTACTTTAAAGTTAAATACGTTAATAAAAGTATTTACTTTTTTTGATTAAAGTACCGTAAGGGTTAATTTAAATAAGGGACCGTTATTGCCTATAACCTTAGCCGTATTAAAAACGGTTGGTCAGGATTCTGGCGGTAGAACGTCTTAATTAGGTTTATTATATTTGTTAAATAGTTAAATAATTTTTACGTATTTTCTTTATATAAATATCCTTCTTATTTAATTAAGTACTGGATTTTATTTTTAATTATTTTAAAGTTTAATATTCGTTTAATTTCGTATTCGTCAAAATCTTTTTCGAATTTTAAATTTATTTTTAATGGGGCGTTCTTAAGTATTGATTTAAGTAAAGAAATATGGAAAATAAGGTGTATCTTTATGTTTTTGGGTAATAATAATTTGTAATTAATTTTGGAAATAATTTCGTTAATTTTAAACGGTTCAAGCTTTTTAAAATCAAGCTTATTATTAAATTTTTTTATTTTAATTTGTAAAATATTCAAAATTATGTTTTGTTTTTGGCGTAACAGGTAAACCTTATCTTTTTTTGCTAAAATTAATCCTTTAATTTTTTTCTTATTATAATACTGGGTTATCCGTTATTAAAGAAATCGTAATTTATTCTGAAAACGGGTTTAAATCGTTTTAATTTTTGTGGTTAATATTTTTGTTTTTAAAATAATTATAATAATCTTTAATATTTTGTTAAACGGTTATTTAAATCGTTTTATTTTTATATTATATTTGTATATAACTATATAAAGAAATATACCCATATTTTCGTTAATTAATATATTATAAACGATTTATATTAATAATAAAAATTTTATCCAGTTATTTTATTAATAATTAACGTAATTTCGTAAATATTATTTTAAGATCTAATTTAATTTTTCGGTTTGGTTATCCATTTAAAGATAATACGTTATTAAAAATTTAAATTTAATATTAATTTATTTAAAAAAGTTAATACCGAATTTTGAAGTAAATAACGTATTTCGGTTTAAAACGATTTTTTTAAATATTTTATATTTATTAAAATATTATTTAATAAAGACGTAAGTTAATTATTTTGCCGTTATATTTCCTTTAAAAGGTAAAAAGTACCCATATTTGGTAAATCTATTAATAATTATTTATATTTTGTTATATTCGATTCTAGTAATTAAATTTTTAAATAAAGGTAAATTAATAATAAAATCCCAAGTTATGGTATTCTATATTTTATCCGGAATGTTAGTAGGTTGCAATAGCCCGTAAGGCTTATGGCGTACTGCCTTAATTTTATTACAAATGTTATAATTTTTAATAATTATTTTAACCATACGGCGTAGCTTAGGGAAATTGTATTTTTTTTGCAGCCGTCGGGTGGTTTTAAAATTTTTTTAATATTTATGTAGTAAGTTTTTATGGAATTCCTTTACGAATTGTTTTTGTTAATCCTTGGGAATATAAATTTTGCCATAATATAATAATTAATTTTTAAGTTATCTTTTTAGCTATTGGATTTTTTTTTGTTTTTTTATATTGTAAGAATTCCGGAACCGTATTAAAAGTTCGATAATTAATTTCTTTATTATTTTATACAAATATATAATTCCATCCTTATTATATTATAATATTTGCATATTTTTTTTGGGAATTTTGAAATCGTAATTTTTTTTGCGATTAAAAATATTTGCTTAAATATTTTTTTTTCCTTTAATATAATATATCTTAAAATTAAATCTAAATAGAAAAATCCATTATTTTTTATGTCGTTTATTTAGCTTTTGGGCTTTTATAAATTACGTAAAATTTTTGTAATTAAAATAAATATCGAAAGGTTTTTTTGTTTTGTTAAAAAAAGGTTCTTATTTTTTAAAAATATTAATAATTATTAATAGTTTTTTATCGTAAATCTGGTATCTGAATTTTGCATTTCGGAATGTTTTAAAATAATATATTATTAAATATTATTTACCGTTATTTTTTTGTTATTCTAAAATTACGCCCAGGGTATACTTTAAAATATCTGTTTTTAGTTATTTCGTTTTATTTAAATTTAGTATCTTTATAATAAATCCGTTAATAATTGTTTTTTTTAATTCCCGGAACGTTTTTTTTGTTTCCTTTAGAAATTCGAATTTTTTCTTAACGTATTCTTTAATAATAAGTTTCGTTAAAGGCCTAATTATATTTCCATATCCTTTAATTAAGCCGCGTACGTAACCCGTAAATCTTAAAATTTATTAGATATTTATAACGGTTGCCTTATTAGGGATAAGTTAATCCTTAATTACTTTTAACTTAAAGCGTTAAATTTGAATTTATCCTAATATAAAAATAAATCCCAAAAAATCCAATTTTTAGGTATGTTATATATTTTTAATAAGGTTAATTAAAATATTAATTTCGTCCAAAGTTTTAAGTATTTAAATGATATATTTTTTATATTCCTTTAAGGTTTCGAAATAAATAAGGATATCGTCAAGATAAACAAATACGAATTTATCCAAAAATTATCGGAAGGTAATTATTATCAAATTTTAGAAACTGGCGGAAGCGTTAATAAATCCCATAGGTATTATTTTATATTCGTAAAGTCCATATATTATTTTAAATACCGTTTTTTATTTTTTTTCTTTAGTTATTTTGATATAATAATAATTATTGCGAAAATTAAGCGCCGTAAATTATTTAATTTTACTGGCATTTTCCTTTAAAGTATTTATAAAAATTAAAGGATATCCGTTTTTAATTATAATATTATTTAATTATTTATAATCGATTATTTTTCGGTAAATAGGGTTTCCGTTCTTATTAATTTTTTATTTGCCATTTTTAGTTTTTGGTATTATAAGGATTAGATATTTAGCAAAGGAATTAAAAAATTAAATATATTTTTTTTTCAAATTTAATTATATATTTTTCTATAAAGTTTTTAACTTTTTTGGGTTTATATAGTAAATTTTGTAAAACTTAAAATAATGCCCTTTTTTAATAAATATCTAATAATTTTATTAACCGTATGGCAGTAATTCATAATTTTCTTTATTTTTGAATAATTTTTTAAATTTTTGATATTCCGGAAGTATTGCAAAAATCTAATTAGGAATCCGTATTTCCTTAATAATATAGCAAATTTCTCGATTATCTTTATTTGGTATTTCGTCCCAGAAAAATATTTTCTTTTTTTAATTAATCCGTAAATTGTTAAAATAAAGTTAAGGTATTTTTAAAATAATATCGTATCTGGAAATGTTAACGATATTTAATAAAACGCGTTTTTAATATCCTTGAATTTATATTGGGAATTTTTCCGTTTTTCGAAAAATTTGTCCGTTTTCGTAAGTAAATAGGCTGCCGTTTACCGTACGTAACTTATAAAACTTTAATTTATATTTTTAAGGAATTTGATATTTTTCTGTTATTACGGGGGAAATAAAATTATTTTTTATTTCGGAATTAATTATAACCTTAAGTACTTTATTTTTATATCGAAAAGGGATCTTAATTTAATTACGCGTTTTTTTCGTTATTTTGTATAAAGTTTTGTTAATTAAGGTTTTTTGATACCTTATTTTCGAAGGCCTTTATAATTTTTTGATTTTTAATAATTTCCGATTTAAACGAACCTTTATTTGCAAGTTTTTTTAATAACATATTTAATGCATTAATTGTTTTTGTACCGGAACCATATTTTCTTGCCGTATTTGCACTAAGGCTTCAAAATCTGGTTCTTTTTTTAATTTACCTTTTTGTTCCGTATTTTCCGAATTATGGGATTAAAAAGGTAAATTTCCGAAAAAGATGTTTTTATATTTAGGAGCTTGTATTAAATACAAAATATCAGGGAGTAACATAGGTATCCTTACGATATAACTTTTTAATTCCGTTTTAATTTGGGGTGTAAATAATAAAACTTAAGATATTCTGGTTATTAAGGAATTTTAATTTATCGGCACTTATCGTTTAATTTGGTAAAAATCTTATTATTTTATCCGGGCCAAAAATTATTATTTTTTTTGGCTTTAAAATAAATAAAATAATTGTCCTAATAATAAGTAGTAAAATGTAATAAATCGTAAAGGTTTACTAATAGTATTTTTTTGTAAATAATATATTTTAGGAATTTATAAAGTTTTAAGGATAATTATCCGTAATTATTAATATTTAATTGAAATTAACCGTCCTTTATATGCATTTTATATTTCTGGGAATTAAAGTAATATTAATATCTTAATTTTATGGTTATTTTGAAAATTATTTATCCGGGATAATATTTATAGGTTTTAACCTTAAAATCCTGGCAAATAAAACAATTTTCGTATTTTAAGTTATTATTCTAAATTTAAGTAATTATAATAATAATAAATTCTGGCTGGAAAAAAATCGAATTAATTTTTTTTTCTGCCTTATTATCAGTTTTTTGTTCAGCCGTTTTAACTTTTTTTTGGGGTTAAGGAATTTTTTTTTTAAAGTTCCTTTTGGCGGGGGAGCAATATTTGTTCTTAAAATGCCCTTTTTTGCCATAATTAAAATATTTTATTTTGGATTTATTTTTTTTGGGTTTTTTCGAAGCGGAACTTGCTTCCTTTTAAGGTTTGCCTTTATCTTTTTTGGTTTAGCTATTAAAGCTTTTATCGTTATTTCGTTTATTGGTTTTTTTTTTCAAAATACCGATTAAAGGTTTGTCGGTCGGCGATAATAACCTTATTTATATATTTTGCAAAAGATCCAGTTTTAATTTTTATATATAATTTGTTTTTAACCTAAAACTTTAAGCCATTATAATAAAAATAAAATAACGCGTTTTTTGGTAAATTCGAAATGGCGGCCAAGCGGTTAAATTTTGTTATATATTTAGATATTAATTTAATTTGGTAAAAAAAATAAAACTGCTTAATAACGTTTTATTTTTTATCGGGATTACCGAATAAAACGCATATTTTTTTTTAAAGTTTTCGTAATTGTTAAAAATATAATTAATAAGGTCCGAAAATTCCTTTAAATATTTTTTAAGCTAATTTGTCAAAATAGGTTTAAATTATTAGCAAATTCGTCCGATTAATAATTAAAAAATAATTATTATTTTTTAATATTCTTCCGGCAAAAAATTTTTATAAAACTTAAGGTAAAACTTTGCCTAAACCAAAAATCTATTAAGGTTTTTTAATTTGTCGTAAAGCTTAAGGGAAGTTAGCTTATAGCCCTTGACGTCTGGCATTCCATAGTAACTAAAGGGTGGAATAATTTTTTCCCGTATCCAAATTACGCCGAACAATAACAGGGTTAAGGTTTTTTCTTACGTTCGCCTTGGGTCCAGCAAAAGGGGTCGGTAACCGGCCCCTTAGCTTCGCCTTTTGGAAAAGCCAAATTAAGGAAAAGTTAGCTTTTTTCCTTTTATAAACCGAGCATTTTTTTTTTAAAGTTTGGATTTCCGTTATTAAGGCATTTAATTTCTCTTTCGCAATAAGTTTTTTTTTTTAGTTTTCGGCCCCATATTTTTTTCAACCTTTTTTTAGCCGTTTTTTTTTCCGACTTCTTTCCTTAAACTTTAATAATATCCTTAGGGGCCGGGGTAAGTTATTATTTAAGTTGCGAAAATAACGGGTTTTCTTAAAATTAAATAATAAAAGGTATTATATTATTAATTAATTAGAAAATTTTTTTAATAAGGGGTAAATCGTTAAATCTTATTAATAATATTTTTTTGGTTAATAATAAAAATCGTATATATTATTTATCTTTTGAACGTTATTTTATATTATTGTTTATATTAAGTTTAAAAAAACTTATATCTTAATTAGGCGGTAAATTATTTGTCGGCTATTAATTAAAAAATTATTAAAATATAATAAACTTATTATATATTTGTTTAGAAATATAAGTAATATCTGAAAAAGGTTTTAATTTATAGGTAATAATAAGGCGAAAAATAATTTAATATATTTGTTAAAAAGATTTTAAGGTATTTTTTTTTAATTAAAAAATAATATAATTATTTTTGGCTAAAAGTTTAAATTAATAATTAAAAAATAAAAAATTAAGTAAGTAATTATTTACATAAAAAATCCAAACCTTATATATTTTTCTTATTTTTCATATTTTTTATAATTTTTAAGAATTTGGAAAAACCATAATATCTATCGTCCACGAATCTTCTGGTATCTCTGGAAATTAACAAAGACCCAAGGTTTATCCGATAAAAGGTGGAGATCCCGAGCGTTTCCAACTTCCTGGGCCTCCTTTGGGCCTAATGGAGTCCCTTCTAAACGTAACATTTGATGGAAAAACAAAATAATATTCGAAAAACTTTTTCATAAGATTTATTATGCAATTAAAAAGATTTAAATTTTAAACTAAATTGTTAAAATATTTTCGAAATATTGCAAGTTTAAAAATTATTTTATATTCTATAAAACCTGTTATATTAACATTAAAAAGTTACAAAAATTATAAAAAAGTATATATTAAGTTTTTTAAATTTTAAGTAAATTTCTTAATATTTAATATATTTAAACTTAAAAATTAAAAACTGAATATTAAATTAAACGACAATCCTATTTATCAGCATATAATGAATTACAAATAATTAAATAATATCATTATAAAAAAGGTATACTCTTAAACCGTTATAAATATCTTAAAGAAAAACGTTAGTAAAATAAAATGGTTTACCGGATTAAATTTCCGAAAAACTAAGTTGGTAATCCGGCTTACTGGCTTACCACCAGTAAGTTGGTGATCTATCACGTGATCTGCCCCACCGCGCACTTGTGGTTAGGTCATTGTTACGACCCAAACCCAAGATCGGTCTCGAAAACGGTCGGACCCACACAGGAAGGTCACGTGATTTGGATCTCTCTTGGCAGCAAGATCCAAATGAATCCATACAGAACCAACTAAATCCAATGGCATTGGATCTATGGCAATGTCAAGATCCAATGGAGATCCAATCAATCCAGAAGGGATATATACGCTCATCATTTCCATAGTTTAGATAGCTTCAGCTTGCAATACCACATCTTTACCCAAGGCACCCTTGGAATTACGAGACGTGGCACGATTACTGTATCTATTGCTCAGATTCCCACGATACTCCTGCCAACATAAACCCGTACGACTAAGGTTTAATAGTTGGTTAAACCTCCTAGCCGTCACAGTCATGACAGACCGTTCCTGGAAACCGTGGCTTGCTGGGTCATGACAATAAGTTTATTTGCTACCCTAAAACAGAGGTACCGTTACTGGTTCCGCGAACGTTGTTATAAACGGGCTTCCGAGGTTACAAATAAAACCGATTTTTTTTAGATATTCGCAAAAACATAGAAAAAGATTATAATAACCTTAAAATATATTATAAAACGTTAGGTTGTAACAAGTTTACGTCTTATTAACAAAAGGAAGATATTAAATCATAGGTACGTTAAGGAAAAAAAGGCGATGGCGAATGTACCCGTTCTAAGATCGATTCGTACCATAGAACGCCTTAATTTTTTTAGCCAGATAGCTGCTTTAAGTATTAAAACGCCCAAATTATTTAGGGAATTAGCCCGGTTCGAAAAATCCCTGGTAAAAGTTAATTTAACGTACGGGAATCCTACCGTACGCTTTTTGTTTTGCAAGTTCGCCAAGGCTTTTAACGATAAAACCGCCAAGTTTTCCGCCGCCGAGATTTATAATAATTAATTAATTATAGCTCTTAAAAAATCGAAACCCAAAAAGCGTAGGAAAATGCAGCCCGAGCCAAATAAAGACTTCGTAAAGATGATCTTGGTTAAAAAGGTGAAAGTAGGGCTGAAGGCCCCTGCGAAGGAATGCTTTACCGTTATTTGGAAAAATCAAAAGCAAAACGAGCTTTCCGAAAGCGAAGAAAATAGCGAGGTGGAACTGGATTGCATTATTATACGTTTTATTTAGTATGGAATCAATTAATTAAGTGGTTATTGAAATATTATTATTTGTATGGAGAGGCTGTTATGGCGATGGCTTCAAAATTAGGTGGAGCGTTGATGGGGTGGAGCGCGGATGGGGGGGTCATCTTAAATAGGTTCGTGTATATGTATTTATTTATCTATGTAATAATTAATCGATCTAGATAGTCACAATAATAACGATAGCAATTAATGGGCATTATTACATTACTTACCAGTTTTGTAAGTTTTGGCGTAACGGTACGGGGTGCTATTATGATAGTCCCCGTTTCTACTTTTTTGTAGATCCCGGTCATAGCGATTGATTCGATTCGGACTGAGCTATATAAGGGCCAAAACGGTGCTCACCGTCGAAAAGTCCTTCTGTTTGATCTCCATGTCTCTCGTCTCCTATATGATCCTGCTTTGCTCCGATCATGGCATTGCGAAAACTTTCGAGCTCAAACTTTCCAGATCAAACTCAATCTCGAACCTGACTTTTATTACGGTGTGAGAAATCAAATCGAGTTGTTATTGAGAGCCTGGAATGCCGTTCATAAGCTGGAGATTTGCTGCTATGTAGAGAGTTGGCCATCGACGACGATGCTAGTCCACGGAGAACCGTTTTACAAAATGCTATTACGCGGACTGCTTGCCTGTTGGGGGGACGGCGTCAGGGATCTTCTTTTTTCTGCCCTCTCCATCTAGCTATAGTGGCTAAGGCCCAAAGACAGCCTCTCATTATGGACTGCTGCTGTACAGCACCGACCATCTCGGCTCCGGGGTGGACGTAGATGTGCCATGGCCTGTGATACGAGACCTAGCGAGACAGAAAGAGTAAGGTACGGGGTCAAGTGAAAGTCGGGGTGTCCTTGTTGAAATAAGAGCCGGACGTCTCTAACCGTATTCTTGATATCTCTACATTGACTGCCCTGGAGAAGGATTCGGTCTTGTTCTGCATAGATTTCCGTGACGCTGGTTAATCTATCTTCATGCCGATATTAGTAGTCAGCACGATAGCGATAGAGGAGGGTTCAGGAGAGTTAACATACTAGAAACCCCTCTCGCATTCCGTTAGGAAGTCTTTCCGTAGGTTTTATCTCGCCCCTGGCGGAGTGGAGGCTCGCGGCGAGAATATCCTGTAGCAAACGTATGGGGTTACGGGGCAAGCCCCAACCGCTAGCAGTTCGAACTCGTGATCACCCTTTAAGCCATTGCCGGCCTGTCTGAGCTCAATTATGACTTTATTATTGTTAGAATCATCATCGGTGGGATCGAGCCTCCTCTTGAGATTATGGAGGTTGGGTCGGTAAAATGATCTCATTTGACTGTACAGAATCTTGGGGGCCCTCGTCCAGGGTAGCCTCTCGGACACGGAAGGGATCTTCATGGGCTCAATAGTATTGATCCCTTTGCCCACCTTACCTACCTCGAGGGACTGGGGGCGAGAGTGTATAAGGCATCGATGATCTACAAGCTTCCTAGCGAAGTTTGTCACCTAATCGCGGACGTCATTGCCACATCTCCAGTATCCTGCTCAGATGGAGCCACACCGTTACTCCCCATACGGCCTCGAACGTGACCCATGTTCGCATGGTGGCTATCGTGGTAAAGCGAGGGCATCATAGCCGGCGGTCCGTAACCGTAGCCATAACCCCATGTCGCCACCTCCTTGAGGTCAGAGTTAACAGCAGGGAACGGGCAGGGGAATAGGCGGTTTCGGTCCAGCAAGGATGACGCTATTGTTGGTAACAGGGAACTAGGCGGGCCAGCGCCGATTGAGGCAGCGTGTCGTGTCGACGAGGGCATTGTGGTTGAAGGCGAGCTGGTGGAATGAGGAGAACTTTATGGTTGAGCAGGACAGCAGGAAACCACCGTCCATAGACAGGAGACGCAAGTTAGTCGGAGAGCTGTGAAGTTCCAGGTCAAACTGTCGTGAGTGGGGTAAAATATAAAGATTCCGGCAGGCCGAGGAATGCTGGTTGTCTGCCCCAATGGCTCGTTTCTGCGAGGTGCGAAAGACACGATCTATCATGGGTCAGGTTAGTAAGGAATTAGAGGAGGAATGGGAACATATTTGTAAACTTGAAGACTGCCACCCGATAACGAGCATAAGTAATGGCAAGACGCCCATTCACAGTATGGGGGAAGGCACAGCCCGGAGGTCAAAACAACAGAAGTTCAGCTTACTATTTAGTGATCAAAAGGCAGGAAAGAACCGTAGGGTCTAGTAAACTGCTGTGCGATAGGCGGCGAAAAGAATCCCTTTGGTAAGAAACGAAGACACTCGCTGAAGAGAGCTAGTTGGGATCTCGTCGGTGTGAAAGCTTGTTCCGAGATGCAACGACGTGATAGCTAGTTCACAGTTCCACAATGTGACAGCTGTTGAGAATCTCGGTGATGTGAGAGATGGTTGAGGTTCTCACTAGTAAGGGAGCTGGCTGGGAGTCTGGCCGATATAAAAACTAGTTGAAATCATGTCCGGTTGAGAATGATATCAGAAGAGCTGGTTAAGAATCTCTCATCGAATGAGGTAACTAAAAGTCTGACCGGAGAATGATGGTTGAGCCACGTAAAGCTGAGAATTACGCCAACTTGAGAATTACTTGTAGAAAAGATATGACCGGAAATCTCGCCGAAAAGAGCCAGCTGAGAGTCTAGTCAACGAAACAATGTCCCGAAGTCCCAGGTACGGTCAAACTAGGTCTGCTGTCTACAATACGTAAGACATTAACAATACATGAAAGGTCGACGACGGGTAAGAGGTTGACCACATTACAATGTATGAGCCGCTGCGTTTTGCCCGTGTTGGTTCAACTTGAGGCTGAAGCGTCATTGATACATCTCAAGGTGACATAGCTGTATCTTGCCAATGTAATTGATTGGGATAATGGACCGAAAGTATTATGATACGAACTGATTGGTCACGTACTGGCCTGGAAACCGTCTGAAAATTCCCCATATCTTCGTAACTCTGCCTGTCGGAAATTCGGGGTCTCTTTAAAATCCGCCTCAACCCCCTCGGCCATACGTACCTGCGTAAAAGTGGAAGAGTACGTACACAGGTTACCGAAGCTGCTCCTAAGCGGATTCTCTTATGCCGATCGGGTAGGATAGCTACCGCCCTAACATACATATTTCATGTCATACTTTGTACAAAAGAGACGGGTCGTTAGTGGTGCATAATGCCTTGCTTCCACCTGTATATCTGCGCAATTATCGTACTACGGAAAGTTTCCGAATCGCTTTTACGATAGTCAGCATCTCCAGACTGTTATAATATAGGTTCCTCAACTTGCTGGTCTGCTGGTTGGTCCAAAGACTTGTTGGCGTCCCACGCACTCTACTTTGGGGCCGTCTGATAGATCGACGCCTTGCGCCACTGTGGTGCCGGTATGAACGAAACGGGGAACCGACGGCGCATCCTGCTTGAAACGCTGCTGAACATAAATGGCCATCGCATCCAGCGCGTACGACTCCGCGTTTAGAAATCGTACAAGAGGTGTCGAAGGGGTGGGGTGAGTCGCTTATGCTCTGAAAGGCATCCGGGGGTGAGGCTACATGTGTAACAAACTTAGAATCCAAATGAAGGTCCAGAACCCCTTGTCCCAAGCGCTGTATACCGGATATCCGGCATTTCCAACCGCAGACATACGTCCCAAACAGCAACCGTGGGGATCCTCAAGTGGTTGATCCGATTAAGTAACGGAATGAATGGTGTTGGCGTACCAATTATTCTCACAACCCCGCACACAGTGTTATACAACATTGAATACGGTACGTTGAAAGCGTTGTGCTATCTAACAAAGAGCCTCGCAGACAGAGATGGATATTGCCCGGATCTTTTGTTCAGGCGCCTGCTCTCTGTAGCGTAGGCTTTAGACTACCTTACAATTAACCAATGCAACCGAAAGCGACTGTAACGCCGCGGGAGCCTAGCAAGGGCTAGATTAATCGTACTATAGAGGCTGCCAGCGCACCCTACAACCTTCGCGTTCTAGGTTCCAATGCTGACAGTGGCGTACTGGGCACAACATAATTGAGTCGAGAAGCGACTCACGTATGCAACGGAGCACCCAGTCGTTACGACTGGAGACCAGGGCTGCTGCTGCATACGCATATTGAACTACATGCATCTGCCCCCCTGACCACCATGTTTCTGGACTAGACTTTCGCCTTATCTTACAGTAAAAGGTAGGCCCCTCCAGTCTGTTCAGATCACGTCGCAAAGGGATGCTACGTCTTTCCGATGCGCTTATTCATAGAGGGAGGAAACCGGAATACCCGTATGCAACCCCCCGAATACTCTGTGTATTAAGCCATAAAATCGAGTGTATAAAGCTCGCAATGCATAACGAATTCAAGCCATGCTTAAGCGTGAAGTGCATTCGTAGTAGCGATTAGACCCGGCATAGCCACGGAGCAGTTTTTGACATGATGACCGAGAGACTAACTGTTCCTAGAGCCATGAGGGGACCTAGACTATTTTAGAGTTTGCAATGGGTACCCAATGGGTACCCACGGACTACCCACGACCGTAGGTGGGTAACCGTGGGTAGTCTTGGCATTTTTTCAAAAATACCCACGATTACCTACTTACGAACTAACTACTTACGGGTACCTATTAGATAAAAATTATAATAATATTAAAATATAATATATTAAAAATTCTATGTATTTTAAAAGTAAAATTCCAATTAAATACGTATTGATTTACGTAATAATCGCCATATTTTATAAATTACACAAAATTAAGTACAAATTATTTAATATCTTATTTTTATAAGTGAAATAAATATACGTTTAAAAAAGTTATTTATAAATATCTTAAAGGTAATTGGAAAAGCTTTCGAAATATATATTAATATTACTGTTAATTTTATTTTTTTTTTCACAAAGCCGAACGAAAATCGATTTTTTCGAATTATCGCGTTATTGTATTATTTTAAAACTAAGTCGAGCTAGGAAAATAAAATGATTAAAGTTTACGAAATTTACAAATATTATAACCGAAAAAAAGAGTTCTTAATATTCCGGTAACCGTAAGCTAAAAATACCAAAACATTTTTAGAAAATAACTAAAGTAACGATATTTATGTTTCGAATTAAAACGAAAAATATGTATTAATATAACAA
The DNA here is from genome assembly GCA_004154925.1 of Monosporascus cannonballus. NCBI lineage: Eukaryota > Fungi > Ascomycota > Sordariomycetes > Xylariales > Monosporascus > Monosporascus cannonballus. Next base: position 69,084 of record QJNS01000304.1, read on the forward strand.
TTAATACGTTAATAAAATAAACAAATAATTAATTTATCAAAATTTGTAGAACCGGAAACCGAATTTGAATTTGTCCGTTATTCAGAAATATAATTTTTTTAAAGTATAATATTAAAAGATTAAAATTTAATAAAATTAATTGGGAATTTTTTTTCGTTATATATTATCTAAAAACGAATATCGGTAAAATAGCAAAAATAATAAAATATAAAATTAATTTAAATATTATTTATTTTTTATATATAAAGAAAATTGAAAATGCCTAATTTAATTTCGGATATTAAGTTTATATTACGTAAATAATTAAAGTCTAATTTCGACTTAAAATATAAGATTTATTAAAACGTTTTAAAAATTTTAAGAAAAATAAATATAGGCATAATATGTTACAAGAACGTAGGTTCTTGTCTTGGGAAGACCTATTTTTGAGGCCTAGCGTGGATTCGCTACGGAAAAACCTCGGTCAAGGGAGTTTTGGCCTTTTAAGGTGATCTAGGTGATCTAGGTGATCTGGACCAAATTATACAAATCCAACAGATTTACGATATATTCACTTTAGGGATTAGGATATATAATAAATTACTTTTTTATGTAAATAATACCTATTTAATTTCGTTCTTTAATTATTAATTTAAGCTTTTAATTAAAAATAACTGTACCGTTCTTTAATTAAGGGAAAAGTATTTAAATCTTTTTAACGAATAAATCACTAAATTATTTTTTGCCTTATTATTACCTGCAAATTAAGATCCTTTTTAGATACTGCTTATATCTCCAGGTAGATATATAACAAGTTCGTTATATTTTGATAATTCCTTAATTAATAGCCGACAAATAATTTAAGGCCTAATTAAGCATGAACTTTTTTGAACTTAATAAAAACGATATTACAAAACGACGTTTAAAAAATAAATAATATATCCGATCCCTGTTACCAGCCGGTAAAAAATCAGTAATTAAAGTAAACGATCTATTTTTTATCGAAAAAGTTTTCCGATTAATTAATAATATGGCTCTATTTATTACTCGATCCCAGGAAGGATTTTCCTTTTAATCCCAGCAATAGCTTTCCTTAATTTCTCAGGAAACTATCGAGGTCCAGGATTTGGAGCTAGAAAAAAAACAGCCAGCCAGAGGCCAGAAAAACCAAACTGTTGGCGAAAAAAAGCTTACGACAGAAGAAAAACTTGATCTCCTTGCCGAAAAAATTGTGGTTCTACGAAAAGAAAATGTTCGACTTGCTAAAAAGCCTATTTTCCCTTAATTTGGTTCCCTTAGGGAACGAAGCCAAAAAGCTGGCTACCGATCGCATATAACTAATACGAAGTATTCGGAAAAGGGAACCACAACTTTACTTATGATTGGCGTAGGACGAATGTAAGAAAAAATTCCGACCTTGCCCTTATTCGGTATTAACCGGATTCGTAAAGGAATTATCCTACCTCCTATTTACCATGGAATGCCAGACGTTAAGGGTTATAAACTAATTTCTCCTAAACCTTATAATGGATCAGAAAACCTTAACGGATTCCTGGTTCAGGCCAGATTTTACCTCAAATTTTATAAAAGTTCTTTAACGGAGGATTATTAAAAAGTAATGGCTATCTTTTAACTACTGACCGGATAAGTCCGGGAATAATTTGAACCCGTTTTGACGGATTATCTTAAAAGATATCCAAAGGAATCCTCCGATTTTACTAATTATGTTTTCGGTAAATACGGTTACTTTAAGGAGTAAATACGGGCCCTTTTTGGAAACCCTAATAAGAAACAAAACGTTATTAAGCAATTTTACCTTTTTTACCAAACCAAGTTAGTATTTAAATATATTATTAAGTTTAACCGCTTAATAATTATTTCCAACTTACCAAAAAGTATATTATTTTATCCTTATTATAACGGTTTAAAACCGTAAATTAAGGACGAAATATTTAAAAAATCAAAAACTGGATCCTTTGCGGTATATATTAATAAGGTTATTATTGCCGACCGACATACCTTTAATCGGTATCTCGAAAAAAAAAGGATTAATAAATAAGGTGATAATAAAGGCTTTTGCAGCTAAACTAAAAAGGATAAGGGTAAGCTTCAGAAGGAAGCGAATTCCGTTTCGAAGGAACTTAAGAAAAACAAATCCAAAGTAAAGTATTTTAATTATAGCAAAAAAGGATATTTTAAAAACGAATGTCGCTTTACCGTCAAGAAGAATTCCAAGAAAGGAGGAATTCCTTAACCCCAGAAAAAAGTCAAAATAACTGAATAAAAAACCGATAATAAGGTAAAAAAGGAGGAAAAAGAAATTAGCACAACTTTCTCCTAACCAGAATTTATTATTACCATAATTACTTAGATCCAAAGTAACATCCCAGAATACGAAAATTATCCAGTTTATTAGGACTTTAAGGTTAAAACTTGCAAGTATCACCCAGGATAAACGGTTTCTAGGATAGCCATAAAACTAGGATGCCAGTATTACCTTAATTCCCAAAAATGTAAAATGCATATAAAGGATGGTTAATTTCGACCAAATACCAGTAACCATGGATAATTATTTATAAAGCTTTATAAGCTCCTTAAATACACTATTTACCAGAAGATATTATCGGTAAATCCTTACGACCTGTTATATTTTGCTGCCTATTACCAAAACAATTATTTCGTTTATTTTAAAGCCAAAAAAAACCATAATTTCTGGCCTGGATAAGACGAAAAAACACCCACCGAACCCGATAATAAATGTAAATACATAAAAATTTCTTAATGGCCGGAATACCTTAGGTTTTGTTATTTACATCCTAAGTTAAAATAAAGTCAAAAAGCCATATCGTAAGGATATTTATATTACTTTCCGATATTTTGCATTTAATATAAGCTCCTAAATATGGGAACATTTTTTTCGGAAATACACCTTTTTAACCCCATAATTTGGAAGGCATAAAACCAAAGATCGAACTAAAAGAAAACGATTTTTTTCGGATACTAGTTGGGCCGAAAGAAATAATATAAGTATATAAACGACCATTGTACCAAGTACGTTACCAAAAAAGCTCGAAAATGAAAACGTCTTTTTACAAGCAAATTACGATAATTAAAAAATAATAAAGGCTTTCGAAAGTAAGATATTAAGGAGCCTTAATATGCAAAACCTTATGTAAAATAATTAAAAGATTACGTAATTAAATCGAAATCCTTTTAAGATATAAAAATAAAACGTTTAAAGTTATAATCGATTTAAAAGCCGAAAATAATTTTATTTTTCTTATAATGGTAAAAAAATATTAAATTTCCTGGAAATACAAATTAAAGTTTTACAAATTACGTACGGTAAACGGAAGCTTGTTTATATACGATAACGGACGAATTCTTCGGGAAATTAAAGAACTCCTAATACGGATTTAAGGATATTAAGAACGGATTTCGTTGGATATCGCCGACATTTCTGGGTACGATATTATTCTGGGAATGCCGTAACTTAGGTTCAGTAATTTACGTATTAACTAGAAATATTAGATATTTTTATGGGAAAATAAATTATCCGAAAAAAATAACTAAAAGATTTATTATGTTATTAAGGAAGTCCAGATTACTAATTAAGCTTTTACGGTACTACCTAAGTATTAAAGGTTTAAGAAGTTATTTAAGGATAAAAAAAATTACGAATTATTATTATATAGTTAATAAGATCATAAAATACCTATTAAAGAAAGATATTATCCCAAATTTTATAAGATTTACCATATAAACCTTAATAAATCGAAAGCTTTATGGAAAAGCATTTAATTTGATTTAAAAAAAGGGTATATCCAACCTTTTGATTCCCCAGCTGGATACCCCGTCCTTATAATATTAAAAACCAAAGATAAAAAGCAAAAAGTTAACGAAAACGGAGATTTGGTTTTTAGGAAGATAATTAATTATTAATAATTAAACGATATTATAATCAAAAACGGATATTTTCTGATTTTTATAAATATATTAAAGGAAAATGTTAATAAAGCAAAATGGTTTACCGCATTCGATTTCCAAAATAGTTATTACCGTATCAAAATGGCCAAAGGAAAAAAATGGAAAATGGCATTTAAAATAATATATGGACTTTACGAATACAAAGTAATACCTATAGGACTTATTAATATTTCCGCCAGTTTTTAACGCCTAATTATGATTATGCTTAAAAAGTTTCTGGATAAGTTTATATTCGTTTATCTCGACGATATCCTTATTTATTCCGAAATTCTGGAAAAATACCAAAAGCAAATTACCCAAGTACTCCAAATACTAAATAAAGTAAATATCCAAGTTAACCTAGTTAAAAACGTATGGTATACGTAAAAACTAAACTTTTTAGGATATATTTTTATCCCCGGCCAAATTCAGATTTAACGCTTTAAAATGGAAGCAATTAAAAACTGGCCCATCTTTAATAAGGCGACCGTTATAGATATCCGATAAATCTTAGGATTTACGGGTTACGTACGCGGCCTAATCAAGGGATATGGAAATATAATTAAACCATTAACGAAATTTATTACCAAGGAATACGTCGGAAAAAAATTCGAATTCCCAGAAAACGCTAAAGAAATATTTTAAAAACTGAAAAAAGTAATTATTAATGGACCTATCGTAAAAATGCCCAATTCAGACAAAAAGAAACGCCTAAAGATAAACGCCTTGGAATATACCCTGGGCGCAGTTTTAAAGTAGCTAAAAAATAACGGCAAATAGTACCTTATGGCTTATTATTCAAAAGTATTCCGAAACGCAAAACTTAAATACCCGATTTACGATAAAAAATTATTAATAATTATTAATACTTTTAAAAAATAAAAGTTATTTCTTAATGGAATAAAGGAATTTTTCAATATTTACTTTAATTATAAGAATTTTACTCGATTTATAAAAGCCCAAAAACTAAATAAACGATACGAAAAATAAATGATTTTTTTATTAAGGTTCAATTTCAGGATATACCATATCAAAAGAAAAAAAAATATCCAGGCAGATATTCTTAATTATAAAAGAAATTATAATTCTAAAGTCCCCAAAAAAAATATATAAATGTTGTAATATAACCAGGATGGTATTATACGATTATGTAAAATAATTAAAAGGCCGACCTCCGAATTCCTAATACGATTCCGAAATTCTTACGATATAAAAGAACAAAAGGAAATTTAATAACTAAAAAAATAACCAAAGGATTAGTTATTATATTATGGCAAAATTTATGTTCCTAAGGACCAATAAAAACGATTCATAAAGGAATTCCATAAAAACCTATTATACGGATATTAAGGGATTTTCAAAATTACCAGATGGCTATAAGAAAAATATAACTTTTTTGAGCTACGCCGTATGGTTAAAATAATTATCAAAAATTGCCATATTTACAATAAGATTAAGGTAGTACGCCATAAACCATATGGATTATTATAATTTATTAATATTCCTAATAAAGTATGGAATACCATAACTTAAAACTTTATTATTAATTTATTTCTATTTAAAAACCCCGTTACTGGAATCGAATACGACGGAATCTGGGTAATTATAAATAAATTTACTAAGTACAGATATTTCTTATTTTTTAAAGGAAACGTAACGGCAGAATAATTAGCTTATACCTTTATCAGATATTACCTGGATAAATATGAAATACCAGAAAAAATTATTTCCGATCGAAATACGTTTTTTATTTCAAAATTTGGTACCAGTTTTTTTAAGCAAATTAGTATTAAACTTAAGTTTTTAATAACTTATTATCCTTAAACGGATAAATAAACCGAAAAACTAAACCAGATTTTGGAATAATATTTTCGAAATTACGTTAATTATTAACAAAATAACTAAATAAAGCTTTTATTATTGGCGCAAATCGTTTATAATATATTTGTTAATAAGGATATAGGCGTATCCCTTTATACGGTTATATATAAATACGACGCAAAAACGGAATAATTTAAATAATTACTTAATAAGGTACTAAAAATTATTATAATTGCCCTAAAAACAAAGATATTAACGATAAAAATCAAAACGATTCAGGCCTATCTCCAAAACGAATTACGGTTTCTATAATAACGGATAACCCAATACTATAATAAAAGAAAAATTAAGGGATTAATTTTAACGAAAGGAAATAAAATCTATTTGTTACGCCAAAAACAAAACGTAATTTCGAATATTTTACAAATCAAAACGAAAAAACCTAATAATAAGTTCGATTTCAAAAAACTTAGCCCGTTTAAAGTTAAAAAAGTTATTTTTAAAATTAATTATCAATTATTATTACCCAAAAATATAAAGATATACCTTATTTTCCATATCTTTTTACTTAAATTAACACCCAAAAACGCCCCGTTAAAAACAAACCTAAAATTCGAAAAAGATTTTAACGAATACAAAATCAAACGAATACTGGATTCCAGAATAATTAAAAACAAAATTTAGTACCTAATCAAATAAGAAAAATACTTATACGAAAAAAATATTTGGGAACCTCTTAATTACTTAACGAATATAATGGATTTAATTAAGACGTTCTACCGCCAAAATCTTGATTAACTATCTTTAAGGCGGCCAAGGTCGCAGGTAATAATAATCCCCTATTTAAGTTAACCCTTACGGCGTTCCAGTCGAAAAAGTTAAATGCTTTTATTATTACATTTATTTCGGAAATAAACCGTACTTATTTTTCTTCCATACGCCGCTATTCTTCCTTTACTTTTTCCCGTTTTTCTAATTAATCTAATTTTAACCCTTCTTTTAATATTTCCATAACCCTTTTTTTAAGAAAATCTTATTAAAATTACAATTGCTTTAACCGGCTAATAAATTCTTTCGTTTTTCTTTCCGCCGCTTCCTGGTATACCAAAAACGCATCTTTAAGTTCGCGTTATTCCTTTTGCAAACGCTCTTACGTCTTGTTTATTTTCCTTAAGGAATTTATGGTTAAAACATTACAAAAAAAACGTTAATGACGGATACAACAATTGTAACTTAAATATTCCAGGACGTAAAAATATTCGGATTCGCCCAAACGAATATAATTAAAATAAGGAAAAGCCTTAATACCAAACTTTTTAATTAATTCAATACGAATATTCCGAAAATTGCGTTAATTTAGGTAAGGTTTTTTTTTTTGGATGTAATCCGACATATTAAAATTAATTAGAAAAATTTAAGTTACGAACCTTTTTTAGGAGCCACTTACCGTTTTATCTTTAGGACAAAAATCCTTAAAAAAGAGAAATAATGTTACAAAAACGTAAATTCTTGTTTTGGAAAAACCTATTTTTGAGGCCTAGCGTAAATTCGCTACGGAAAAACCTCGGTTAAGGGAGTCTTGGCCTTTCAAGGTAATCTAGGTAATTTGGGTAATCTGGACCAGATCATATAAATTTAACAGATCCACGATATACTCACTTTAAGGATTGGGATATATAATAGATTATTTTCTTATATAAATAATATTTACTTAATTTCGCTCTTTAGCTATTAATCTAAGCTTTTAATCAAAGGCAATTGCACCGTTCTCTAATTAAGGGAAAAGTATTTAAATCTCTTTAACGAACAAATCATTAAATTATTCCTCGCCTTATTATTACCTGCAAATCAAGATCCTTTTCGGATATTGCTCATATCTCCAGGTGGATGTATGACAGGTTTGTTACATAATATAACTGGTATTAAAAATTAAGTTAATAATAAATATACGTATTTACTTACGTATTAATTAATTTATTAATTATCGTTATTTAAAGAAAATCTTAAAATTTTTGAACTTTAACGAAAATGGTTTTTGTTTAATATATTTTATAATTTCGTTAATAAATTTTTAGACAAAATATTTCGTATATAAAGGTATCGAAGTAAAATGTAAATTAAGTTTAAATTTATAACAAAGCGTTTAAAAAGTATTAGTTAAATATAGAAAAAACTTTAAATAAATGATTTTTTTAAAAAATTAAAATAATTTACATTTTTTATAATCGATAATATAACGTTAAATTATCCGAAATACTTTTTCAAAATTTAAAAAGATGTTCGGCCATAATATAAACCGTATTATTTATTACTAATATTAATTTATTTTCGAATTTTAAAAATTAAAAAAAGTAAGCCATATTATTCCAATATAATAAGGCAATTTATGTATTTTTCGAAAGTTGTTTTTGAAAACAAATTTATATTTTCCGTTAACGAACGCCTAGAAAAAAATACTATTTAAACTAGGAAGTTTATATAGTAACCAGTTCCAATCGTTTATAATCGTTTTTATTATACCAGAACGTAAATAAATATCGATATTATATTAACTTATAAATTATTTAAAATATTTATTTAATAAATAACTAAAGAGAATTAATGTAAAAATTAATACGTTATGAAAACCTGAATTTATAATAAATTATTATCCGTATTTACAATATTTTTATAAGCTTTATTTTAAATAACAAAATTCGGTTCGAAATATTTTTTATCTTAAACCGCTTTATTGCGTCAAATCTTAGTTTGTAATATTTACTGGATATTTTTTACGGCCCGTTTGTTATATATTTTACGAAAAGGTTGTTCGTTATAATTTCGGATTGTTGCAATATATTTAGTACTTAAAAAAGAGTCGTTAAATTTACGATATTTTTAAAAAAGTTAATTATTATTTTTTTCGAAAACAGATAATACGTTAAATATAATAGAATATTGATAAATATGAAAATTAACACGTATTATACCGGAAACATAATATATTTATATCTCGGGTTAATACTTATAATCTAAACAGAAATAGCTTTTTATTTATTATAATATTCACCTTAAATTCATTATAACTATCAGAATTATAATAGTTCTATTAATGTAATTACAAATATGAAAAAAATAATATAAGTAATTTATTATATAATAAAAATACGCCAAAACTGAACTTTAATACTTAATAAATATATTTAAAAAAATAAATAAGTATACATATAATTAATTTATTTTAAAACATTTCGGTTAAATTTCGAATAACATTCTTTTTATTTAAAAACTACGTTATATTTAATATGCAATATTAAGAAAACAAACAACCTAAGCTTATTTATTTATAAATCTATTTAATTAAACGGATATCCTTATAATCTATAATAGCTTTTTTCGTATAAATCTCATAAAAGTTGATATTAAAAAATAAAATAACAAATTTATTTTCCGCTGTTTTCTATGATATCTTTAATATAAATCGCTAAATCCTAAAATCATATTTAAACGCATATTAAATAATATCCTTCAGACCGTAAGCTTAAAGAAATACTATAAAATTAACGGGGTGTATAATTTTTGAAACCGCTTAATTTTATGTAAAATTATAACTTCTTAAAATTAAAATCGTACTAATTAATATATTAATCTTATAATCTGTAACTTACTCTCTGATTTAAAACGACAATATCGAACTTATGTTTTAATCTTTTTTTATATCTGGCCACCGTAAGCACTTTGTTTCGAAATTTGCTATAAGATAGCGAGAGTGCGACGCTAACCACAATATTAAAAGATCACAATTTCAAACTCTAATTAGGGTTTGAACACCTTAATCCACTTTATAAGGACTAGCTGTAGATGTTATTATAATTACTTTCGTTTTTTTTTAATAAAATCGTCTCGATTTTAAAGCTAGATAAGGTATCGAACTCTCAAGGCTTTATTGCGCCTTATAAGCATATAGCGCGGTCGAACTTTTCGCGCCGACCACCCGCCGGACGTTAACGGTTAGAATCTTTTCAGTCTGCCTTCTGGCTTTTTTCAGCCTGCAGCCGCCCTTATAAGGATCGAATCCTGCCTCCGATATATCGCCGAAATGGCGCCGAACTGGCTAATACATCTAATTAGGATTTGGAATAATTGTAAGATAGCGAGAGTACGACGTTAACTATAATACTAAAAGGTCAGCAATTTCAAACCATAATTGGAGTTTAGATATCTTAATCCACCTTATAGGGACTAGCTGTACATATCATTATACTTGCCTTTATCTAATAAAAGCAGTTGGCGGTTACTATTGGGATAATCTAGTCGCTTTTGTCGTTCGAATTGCAGTCGGCACTTATTTTTAAAATAATCTAATCGCTTTTGTTATTCGAATTCCCGGCGTAAAAATTTCATTTTAAAAAAAGAAAATTATTATTATTATTAATTATAATAATAATAAAAACAAAAATAACAGATATATTTATCAAATAATTAAATTATGCATTATTACAGTTAATTAAGGTTTTTTTAATACCATCTAATAGGTAATATAATAAAAATATAATATTATCTGTTAAGGAAAATATTTAAAGTTTATAAAACGCGGAAAATTTAAAAAGAAAAATAATAATAAATATTCAAAATTTATTCGAAAAATCAGGAATAAAATAAACGCCAAATAAATAATTCGGATAATAAATCATTCCATTATAGTATTTTGCGTATAAACTTTATTTGAATTTTATTCTTAAATTTTGACCAGTATTAATTTTACAATTTTAAGATATTAATTTTCTATTTTCAAAATATTAATTATATACCGTTATACTTAATAATATAATTTGTAATATAATTAAAATATTATTCGCATTTGATATTACAAAATGCTGCCGCCTTTTATCGACTTTTGTAACCAGATTACGACGCACGAAAAAAATATAGGTTAGGCCTTATCGAAAAAACTGTCGAAATAAAAAATCAATTGTAAAAATTAAGTAATACCTTATATAATAAAAACAAAAACGAGGACGAAAATAAAAGCGAACGTATATTTGAGAAATAACTTAGTATTAAAAACGGGAACGAATTTAAAAATAATTACGTATTTAATAAAACGGATTACAAAAAAGAAGATAACAGGGAATCAAAAAACGAATCTAATTATAAAAGCAAAAAGAATTTGAACAAATCGGATAACGACAAAATAAATACGCTAAAGAAAAAAATAAATGTCCAGCCTAATCAGAGTTTAGCTTACGGTCTCAAAATAACGCATAAAAAATATTCGAACTACTTTTACCATTTAGCATTCCAATATATTATATTTACAATACAGAAAACGCCGAAATATTTAAAGAGTAATTTATACGGCGGCTGTAATGACAAAAAGAAATTACGTTCGATAATAATATAAACGAGGCACTTTTTTTAAAAAAACAATTCGTTTTTAATTAAAAATTTTAATATTAACAAAGTTGGCTTTATAATACGACCTTAAAAACAAATTTATTAATAATAATTTATTAATCTTAACATAAAACTCGAATATATCCGAAATCAAATAAAATAAATATAATATTATTTTATTGAAAATTATATAAAAAATAAATTATATAAAGAATTAACTCAATATAAAAACATTAAACCTATATAATTTTTACTATAAGTAAGACTTTTTAATACGCGCTATTTATTACATTAATTATCGTATTAATTATAATTTAAGATTATCTATATAACGTTATTTAAATCTTATCTTAGAATAATTGTTATATAATTCAAATATAGGCCAGCTCATTTCTATTTTTTAATGCTATCGAAAATTCGCATTTTATTAATTAGGTCTGATATATATATCTTATTTATAATCTTCTAAATTCTCGTACTTTTAAGAATAAATACGAAAAATACGTAAATAAAGTCGTACGGTTGGACTTATAAAATTTTTCTTTCAAATTTTACGTTTCGGTAATTATTAACGTTTGGATATTCTCTAGCCTAATATAAATCTTTCAAAATATATATATTTATTTTATCGACAAAAATCAAATACTTAAATACGTTCTAGTCAATATTTACCTATATAAAAACACAAAAAGAGTCGAATATTCGAACGGAATACGAGGCGCAGAAAAGATACGGACTCAATACAAAAATCCAGGTTATAATAGCAAATAACAAAACGAATTTCGGAATACAGTATTATAAAAACTATATAAAAAATAAATAAAAATAGAAATAAATAAAGGAGGCAAATTATGTCTATTATTTTTCGTATTTCCTATAAAATATTTACAAACGTTTGTTTAAACGCTTAAAAGTTACAAATAACGCAAATACAAAAATTTAAGCGAACTTAAAAATTTTTTACAAAAAAGAAAGAAATAGCTAAAATTAAACAAATAAAATTCTATACGACTAATCGTATTATAATAGAGGTACGTTAATTTTTATTATCTCGTTAATAACGTCGAATTAATTTTCGTAATAATATTCATATTAATTTTTGTATTAAGTTTTGTATTAATTTCGTATTAGTCTTGTTGTAAATTTAAATCAAATAATTTACAATATATTTTAATTCTAGTACCAAACGCCAGTAACGTTTTAAGCGCGTATAAATTACTTTAAAAGAAAAAAGTATTTTAAATATCTAAAAACTGTTATAAGCTATGTAAAAGGTAAATATTTATTAAAGTTTCGTAATATATATATTTATCTGGGTTCATCCATTAAGACTTGTAGTTTAAAATTATATATATCGTAAAAAAATAATTAATTTCGAAATTACAGAAATTATTCGAAATATTATTAATTATTTAATCGGTATTTACAAACGGTTTTTTATTAACAAACTATTTTAACGTTTCGCAAAATTCGAATTATAAATATATTTTTATAATGTGTAAAATTGGTTGAAAAAAACATTCTCGCAAATACTAAATTTATCTATAAAATCGAATTTTTGCTAGTATCTCGTAACCTTACTTTAAAGGATTATTTCGAACCGTTTAATTTATTTTAAATTCTAGGAAATTTATGCCGATAAAACTTTTAAAAATAACAAATATTATTTTATTTTCCTTATGCTTTTATATTTTTTATCGAATTCAAAAATAAACCATTATTTTGATAAACAAAAAACATTTTAAATTAATTATTTATAAACGACCTTTTTGCAATAAAATATTTCGTTATTTTAACCGTACTTATAAATCTATTTACGAAAAATATAAAAATAACGTAACAAAACTATTTCGCCGATAACATATTAATTGAAATTTCTTGAAAATTATAATCGAAAATATAAAGATTTCTTGAAAGGTATTTACTTTTCTTATATTATCTTATTTTTATTTCTTTCTATAATCTATTTATTAATATTGAGTAACGTGTTTTTTCGAACCTCTTAAATCTCGAATAACGGTTAACTTTAAAAATATATCGTTAATTATTATCGGAAAATAAGTAAATTATATCAATTGTTAATATAAACCTTAATACGTTAATTAATACGTAAACCTATTTCTTAACTAAAATACCTTAGCATTTTAACGTAAGATAAAAAAAGTTTTTTCTTTAGCTAGCCGTATTTACTCGTAATTATCTTTATATTTAAATTATTGCCGGATTAGTAAAACCAACATAAAATCAAATTATAATAATTTATTCGCATAACTATTCCAAATTAAAATACTTTATATTTCCAATTAGCCTTTATATAATGTTCTATTTGCGAAATACGCACAAAGAATTTACTATCTAATATTTGATACAATTATACCGAAAATAAAAAACTTATCTAAATTGCGAAATATTAGCAAAAGAAATCGAAAAAACGTTTTATACAGAATTTTCGAAAAAATAAAATTTAAACGTTACCTATTTTATTTCTATTATTAGCGAAATTAATAATTCCTTATGTATTTTTTTAAACGATTATATTTTAAATTACTAACGAAATAACCTTTAATATAATTAATCTTTTACTAAAGCAATAAATTTATAATAAGATTATCGTATAACAGAAATCTAATTTATTAATACTATTAACTAACTTGAGCGTTAAAAAATAAACGAACACTGAAAACGTTATAATTAAATGGGCAAAAATGCGAAAAAGACAAGTTTAAAGAAGTTTTAAAACAATTATTGTAATTTATTTGAAAACGTATATTAACCAAAAAATAAACGTATTATTAATTCTTCTGTACATTATTAAATAATATAAATACTTTAAATTAATTCGTTAATATATATTTATATTTATAATTTTTATTAAATAATATTTTATTTATAAATTGTCTTCTATATAATTTCTTTATTAATTCCATTTTAGTTATTTTATTTTATGTTATTCTATCTTATCGTATTTTATTCTATTTTAATCTATTTAATTCTTTTATGTTTTTATTGTTTTTAATTTTTTTTAATTTCTTCTATTTGTTTTATGGTTTTATTTTCTTTTAAATTTGTGTTAATTTACTTTCCTATTTTATTTTATTTTATTTTATTTTATTTTATTTTATTTTATTTTATTTTATTTTATTTTATTTTATTTTATTTTATTTTATTTTATTTT